>PNEQ01134001.1:0-40533 GCA_003012365.1 Medauroidea extradentata
AAAAAGGGAAAGAAAATATAGACCAATTCCAATTGACAAGTGAACCCTGTATTATCATTTAACATTGCTATAGTAAGTAGTTCAACTGTAAATATAAACTATTTTCATGATATAACATTGTGTTTCATTAATTTCCCTGTTATACTGTATATGGGTATTAGACTATTTAAAAATACATATTGCTTGTAAACTATGGGTGGTACAAAAAAACTAAGGCCAGATTTGGATTCAGCACATTAAATCTATAAAGATCAGCAATTAAATTTTAAAAAGTTTTCAAACCATTTTTTTTTTGTTGGCCTGTTGATTATAATCAATTAAAATCTCACTTAAAATAAACACAATTTACCACCAATTCACCATCTTCACCAACATTTGGGAGCAAAATTAAACTCAGACTTGAATAAAATCAGTATAATTTCGATTGGGGATTCTCATTGCATCCTCCATTTCTGTCGAGCTGATTTAATAGAAACCTTAATGCTACTTGACTGACATTTTTTATTTTTCATGTCGTGGTGGTGGTGGTGTCAACTCTGTCGTACCTATGTGATTCCACGATCAACTGACACTGTTTAACTAACCTCATGAATAATGTAAATACATATTCTGAAGACGTTCAAAAGTAACAGATATAAAATTTAAGATAACATGTTTTTGCTTAAAAGGTTTTTACAGTATCAAAATGTAACTAAGTTGTTATAAACAAGTATGGTAACTAAAAAGAAACATTACTCATAACAGAAAATATATAATTTTTGCTGATAATTCTTTTTTTTTTTTTTTTTTTTTTTATAAATTAGTTTGTTAAATGTTTAACAACAAATACAGTATGTAACAAAATATTATTCAAAAGAGAAAAAGTTTTTGCACATACCTTATTGAATATTAGCATAGTTCAGTGTTTAAAAAAAATCAGTGTAGAGGAAACTTTATTTAATATGTCCAAATACAATGTGTTTCTGTTTACTTTTATAGAACTCAAAATAGTTTTGGATGTTAATGTAAACTAAATCTAGAAAAAAATTGTCATAACTGGATTATTTTGATGTGCCATTTTATTGTCCTGTTTTAACTCCGTATGAGCTAGGTACAATAGCTGTATATTTTTCCTTTTCAGGTAACTGTCTCTGCCTTGGTACTGATGTTCATCGCTATGATAGAGTGTACTGTGGAGCTTCGTGCCCTGAGAATCATGAAAGCTACATGAAAAGTCTAATAAAGGTGACTAGCATATCTAGCCAGACAATTAAAAATTTGAGTCTAAAGATTTTAAGAAAATTTAAGACAAAAATTGAAAGTTGTTTTATTTTGCCCTTGCTTGTACATCTCAGTGTATAAAAAAAGTTCACTGGCTGGCTGACTGACATATCAAACTACAGCCCAAACCATTGGACGTGGAACGTGACATTTTTTTTTGTGCTGTTTTTCTCAGGTCGTAGGTGACATGTAACTTGGTAGGGATTTTTTGAAATTTGACCCCTAAGGAGGTGTATAAGTTTAAATGTGTTTTCGAAGAATCGTTGATATAGCTTGAACCCAATGGTGTATCGTCATTCTTTTTTCACTTCGTTGGGACACTCATAATAGTGCATGTTAGCCAATTTCAGGATTTTTCTAAATTTAACCTTTAAGGAAGTTCGGCCCGTAAAATTCATTTCTTTTATGCTTTTGTCAAGCACTGTTCAACTTTTACACATCAGATAACATGTTATTTCCCCAAATAAAAAAAAAATTATGCATCATTGATTTTGCGTAATCCCTTATTCAAGTCACTGGCCATTGCTCTGTAAAGAAAATTAAAAAAAGAAATTAACTTACAAAATCATTATTACAGGAACTGAAAATCAGTGTATCAGTGCATTTTAAGACGTGTTTGGCAAAAGTTAGTTTTGAAAAATTCGGTAATAGCTGCAACTCAAAGTAATGCAAGACTTCACTTATTTTCATACATTTTCAAAAATACAAAATTGTATGCCTTTGTAATGTCAAAGGTGCCTTGAAGTAGTATTAAGTGCCTAGTAGTGTCAATATTAATTATATTTATATTGTTTCTGTAAATTAATTACTTTTATTAAATTTTCTCTTCACACTAATGGCCATTTTGTGACTTTGATAAGTGATTATGCAAATCTATGGGGGCTTAAGTTATTTTAATTTGGGGAAGTTACATATTAACCGATGCGTAAAAGTTTAACAGTGTTTGACACAAACATAAAAAATTAATTAATTTTTACTGGTCTTAACACCTTAAATATGTTTCCAATTTTATTATTGATACCTATCAAACCGTTCGGGATATACAGTTGTGTTTTGCTTCAAAAAGGTAATTACGTAAATAGCCAAAAAAGTGAGTTTAGAATTTTTTTAAATGCAACTCATAAGAGGGTGAAACTGTAGAAATTGTGATTGTATGAATCATCTACATAGATTGAACTTGATGAGCTATCGTCATGATTTTGGCTTCAATTTGATTCTTATACAAATGTCTAAAACAATATTTGAAGATTATTTGAAATTCAATCCTTTAGGAGGTAAAAAGGTGTGAAATATATTTTCAATTATTCATCCGCATCTATTGATTTCGAAGATCACTTTGTTTCAGAATGATGCTCTTGTAAAATCCCAACTGCTGTTTCAGGATTTTTCCCAATTCTACCCCAAAAGTATTTAAAAAAGAAAAGGGTAAAATGGAATTTTTATTTATAATATATGTCGGAACCATTAAACTTTTAGATAACGACTCAATTTTTCCTTGAGATGAAGCTTACTTAAATATAGCTGATATTTTTGGTCAACCGAAGATTCCAGGTTTGTTATTGCTTTTATGTTTATTTATTATTATTGTTTAGTATACTGTTATTATTTGTTAGTGTGACTCTTTTATGTATTTGTTATATTTCTTCATATATCTTAGTACATTAAATATCTGAAAAGTAATTGATTGATTTTTAAAAATATGATATCTAATAAGAGGGTGAAAAGCGATAAAACGGGATGAAATGTGTTATAAGTGAACCGTTGATATAACTCTAACCCGGTGCGCTATCGTAACATTTTTCCACTTCAATGTGACACCCATGCGATAGGCTTAATTTTGATAAAAGTTTTTCTTTTAATTTGACTCATAAGGGAGTGAAAAAGACATGGAATGTATTTTAGATGAATCCTTAAAAGATATTTAACCTTAAGTATTTCGCTTAAGGATGTTCACGTGGCAAACGTGCATAATTTTATATTTGCACGATATAGTGTTAGTTTTATAGATATTACTTGTCACTACATTTTCCACTTGTGACATTTTTTTAGCTCTAATAGTCTTCCCATAACGGTACGTCGAAGTCAAAATTTGCAAGGGAACATGGTAATAACAATCACCGTAAGTCTGTTCCGGCCGAAACAAACACTATAAACCTCTTTCGTTGGTTGGTTGGCTGCCTGGAAGTGAAGAGCCATCCACTTTCAGGTGAATGTGGTCAGACTGTGATTTGAAAGCATGTTCAATGGTTTTCATCACTGTCTTAGAATTACAGGTCTGGACAATAGCATGTTTAACAATGAGTTGACCCCGTTATGAATGATAACGCCACTAGCAATAAAGTGTTATTTAACATTGCAATATAGGGTCCTACTAGCAGTGGTCCTAGCAGCTCCGACATGAGCTTGCTCCTTGTAGTCCCATTTACACAATGTTAAAACAACACCAGAGTGCCAGTGGCGCCAATCAATCATAGGGTCAGTTTTCAACTCCATGTGTCCAGATCTGTTCCTCTATGGCCGTGGTTTTCGTTGTAATTGTATAACAACTAGCAGTCCCCCGCAGCTTTGCTCGCGAGTATTATTCGTAACTGATATTTACTTTAGTTGAAAACCTCTTCGTACACAAGATTGGTACTTCAGTCATCAAGTGTTACAATCTCCAAGTGGCTAGTTGAACTAATTATGTAGCAGGATAAGTAGCTATAGTTGTCCACGTGAAAAGCAGTTTGTCCCTGCCACTAACAGTGACTTCGCCTGGGCCTTATTTATAGCCCTGCCAATTTGAGGTTGTGGGGTAGTTACAGACACCTAAGGTAAGAGGTTAATCAAATGAAAAACATCAGTTTACCCTCTGCACAACCATTGGTGACGGTGGCCTCAATTAAATATTTTCAAAATTTTCACTTTAACGTTATTGCCATTACAAAGTTTCAGTGGGTAAAGGTTTCGCGGGAACGTATTTGGTGCCCCAAACTTGAGATTAGTGAGATGCTATTTCATCGGTTTACTGCCAAAAGTGACATCAAAATGAGACAAAATTATAAAAATGCTAGGAATATATACGTACATGTCGTTCACGAACAATTGCCCAAGTTTAAAGTCTATTCGTCGTTTCGTACTGTTGTGTCACAGTATAGTAACATACCACATTTTTGTTAATTTCTACAATTTAATACTGTTTTTAAACGAAATAGCATTTATGACTTAATCACTTTTGGCAATATACCGGCGATATGTCAGCTGATATTGTAGAGGAACCTAAGTGGAAAGCGAACAGCAATTTTACCCCTTTTAAAGACTACATGTAAATTGCACTAATTCTATCTACCTTGTAGTTTTTGTGTGTGAGAATTGAACGTTCGTACGCAGCTTTTAACGGAATTTGAGCCCAGAACCTCCCGGAATTCAGACCTGAGTAACAAACAACTGCGTCACGTAACATCGAAATAATTCATGAAAATAATAAAATATCTGTGTCCTGGGCTCATAGAGGTTGTTCAACACCACGTCTCGACCATGGAGATATTAGTCTATGGAGTGGCAGCTGCCGTACATCTCAATAGTAATCGTGTGAAGCCAATAATTTTCGAACATTTTCGAACTGCGCATGCGCAGGACGTTATTTTCATGAGTCGCCATATTTTGGGTGGCAAAACAATAGCAGAAAGCCTTGTAATTATGTAATTCTTTTACAAAAATTCGCGCAAATTCTCTATTTGAATCATACACAACAGTTTACAATTGCTTCAGAAGTATAAAAAAAACCGAATTAGCTCTCGCTGTGTGTATGTACTTTATAAACTCGATGAATTTAAATAAAAGTTTCTTACCTGTACAAAGATAATCCTCCGCAACGATCGAATCTGTTTGTAAGGCTAAGAGCTGCACAAACTTTCACAATAATGTGTAGTTAACAAAAAACTAAAACATTTTCATTCAGCTCAGTGCTATGTTTACATGTTTTTGCCACCACTAGCTCTATCCTTGTCTTTAAACGTCGTCTGTTGGCCGGCTTCAAATTTTTTAAAAGGCTTCCACTCCATAGACTAATACCTCCATGGTCTCGACAGGTTACTGTAGAGTGAAACTCCTGTATAGGTTGTTTCTCACTGCTCGTTCCTGCTTTTCAGATCGTCCGCCTTGAATATTGACCAACATAGTTTTATTCTTAATAATCACATTTCTTTTTAAAGAAAAAAAACTACATACATATTTTTTTAAATATTTACGTAAGCATCACTATGACGCTAACAACACCTCAATATCGCTACTGGTTAGATAGATATCGTGGGTTGATGGAAAATAAATTTTGTGCTTTTTCACCCTTTTTGGATGTTGAATTTCGAAATATTTTAAATTTACATCTTAGACATTTGTATAAGTATCCAACTGAAGTGTAAATCACATCGCTAGCCCGTTCAGTCGAATCAAAATCGTTCATTCACTAAAAAAACACATTTCACCCCTACACAGTATTGAGGAATTGAATTTCGAAAAATCTGAAAACCGTTTTGCGATAATTTCTGTAATCATCATCCTGAAGCAAAAATTAATTGTATATCTCGACGGGTTCGATAGATATCGAGGATTTGTCTAAAACACATTCAAGGTCTTTTCACCACCTAAGAGAGTAAATTTCGAAAAACCCTTGAATCATGTTTTAGAATACTTTGTTGGTATCTCGTGGACGTAAAAAACACAACATTAGCCCTCTGGGTTCAAGATATATCGACGATTAATTGAAAACGCTTTTCACCATTTTTCACCCCTTTTCACGTCCTTAGATGGCGAATTTCGAAAATTCCTGAAATTAATTTTTAGGTATTTGAGTAAGCATCAGTCATAAACAAAAATCACATTGCTATACAAAAAGCTATGGGATTGATATATATTGAATGTGAGTCGAAAACTCATATTACCCCTCTTTTAACCAGTTTAGGGTCGAATTCGGAAAATATATTTAAAATGGTACTTGGGATATTTACAAAAGCACCAATTTAAAGCAAAGAGCACTTCGATATCTCGATTGATTCGATAGATATGGAAGGATAATCGAAAACACATTTCACGTATTTTTACCCCTTTAAATAAAGAATTTCTAAACGTCTTTTAGTTCTGTCATAGACATTTATAAAAGTAACCAATTAAAGTTAAAATCACGACGATAGCCAATTGTGTTTTAAAGATATAGACGATTCATAAAAAACACATTTTACCCCTTTTTACTGCCTGGAGGTCGAATTTCTAAAAAACCTAAAACTACTTTTTGGGTATTTACGTAAGCAGTATTTTGAAGTGAATCTCAAGTCTCTAACCCGAAGGGTTCGATATATATTGATAGTTGATTGGAAATACATTTAAATTCTTTTCACCCCCTTAAATGTTGAACTTCGAAAAATTCTTAAATTGGCTAATAAGCTTTTTTATGAGTGTCCTATTAAAGTAAAAATCACGATGATAGGCCGTCGGGTTCGAGCTCTATTGACATTTCTTCGGAAACACATTTCACCCCTTTTCACCCCCTTAGAGGTCGAATTTTGAAAAATCCCTTCTTAGTGCTCGCCTACGACCTGAGTGGAACCCCCACAAAAAATTTCACGGTTTTAGGTCCAGTGGTTTGGGCTGCAGTTTGATATGTCAGTCAGTCAGTCGGTCAGCTTTCATTTTTATATATATAGAGATGGCGGTGGATTTCTCTGGAATAATCTGTCAAACTATACTTGTCACATAAGTAAATACAACATTTTAAAAAAATATTGTTGTTGGAATGAGTTTAGGAATAATGTATATGAAAGTTTTATGAAGCTACTGTTAAGTATACCAGATCAGTTTAAAGTGTATGCAATATTCTGTGGAGGGTTTGCTACAAGGTAGAACTTTTCACAAATCAAAATTGTTTCTCCTTTAGTGTATATGTTAGCAATTTTGTACCTTTGTTTTGAAATTAAAATAAAATTAAGCTTAGAAACAATAACAGCATCGTGCGAAATCGACGGTAAACACATGTTAACTATGGCCAAAATCGTGATGTTAACGAAAATGTTTTCTGTATGTACACATTGTAATGACATTTTTATGATCTTAATATCTTTGTTAGTTTCTTAAGGTAATTGTGTCAGCTGTAAAAATTAAACAATTAAATTAAAAATGTTCTCGTACTTTAGTCAAGTGACTCGTCACAGGTTATTCCACAGCTGATTTTTTTATTTACTGTTTTGTATATTTCTTTATTGAATAATACAAACATTGATTTTAAGCATTTGTAAAAACTCTACTGTTCTCTATGCTGTAACACAATATTATGCTCACAGAAAAAATCCCTTACAAATACTACTTTAACCGTATTTATCCTTCACAAAAAACATTGCTTACATACCTAACCTAAATCCGAAGATAATACCATCCGATATGAACATCAAACATGAAATAATAGGTTTGTTTTACACGGCCTCTCTCAGGAGTTATAAGAGTTGGGGGTCTAGTTGACCTGGGTCAAGCCAGGTCAAAAAGAGTTGACAACTCTCGGAGGAGCAAGGAGCCTACTGCATTATTTTGATTGTATTGTTAACATGGCCAAACTAGCAGAGGTATTTAGAAATTTTAATAATGACAAATCATGGGGTCATGGAACTCGTAAAGTTGCGCAAAGTGATGCACGATAAATTATAAAGGAATGATAGAAGCAGTAAGAAAAATACGCTTCACTTAACTAGTCTGAGGAATAAGAATAATTATTTGTAACTTAATGATTTTTACCTATTTGGAATACTAACCTCAAAGAAGTCAATAGTCTCATAAGTAACTAATTTACGGGAACTAAACACATTCCGCAAATATTTCCACATTTTGAGACTTGTTAGAGGTTAACAACCACATGCAGACAATACCACAAACTACAACTTTTATTAGTTGGAATAAAAAACCCTAATTCATTTGCAGTAACTTTATTATCGTTGTCCAAGTTTAATTGAAAATATATTTTCTCCATTTTCAAATATGCCATCAAAAGTAAACTGTGCAATGAACAGCAATATGCTCACCATAAAATCCATCAGACGATTTGCTCCTACTTGTCCTCGCAACTCTTCCTCGAGAGGAGGAGTTAAAAGAGCATGCTCTTTTTGACCTAGGATCATCTTGACCTAACGAGTAAAACACCCTGTTCCATCTTGTTTTCGGTGAGTAAAACGCCTAAGAGCGCCTCGAGAGCTGCAAGAGCACAAAGGGTCGCGAGGTCAAGGCCAAGTAAAACAAATCTGTGGTGAAATGTCAGCAAAGACTATCAAAAATTGTAGGGTACGTTCCTACGTTTATTCTGAGTACTATCCAAAGGAAGAAAAATGGTGCTATGTTGCCATATTCACACATCAAGTGAATGTGGAAGCGCTTTCAGATGGCAAGCTCACGAAAGTTGTTTATAGGTTACGAATAGTTGACAAGCCGCCAGGTGAATGTCTGTTCACAGCACTTTCGAAAGCAGTTTATAGATACAGCCCTTAATGATGATGATTGCTTAAATGCTAGGAAATAGATTTCAGAACTTTTTAAAATTTGAACCTCCAAGGTTGTGCAAGAATAAAATATGTTTTAGATGAATCAATTATCTCTGGCTCAGTGGGGTATAGTTGTAGTTTTCACCTCAATTGGATGGATACTTACACAAATGCTTAACATGTGTAAGTAAGATTTTTTGAAATTCAATCACTATAAGGTACTGAAGCCTAAAAAATTTTATGGATAACCCATGATATCTAACTAACCAGTTTAGAAATAGAAGTGTTATTTGCTTCATAATGATGCTTAGGTAGATACCAAAAATAATAATATGAGTTTTATACTAATAAAATAAATAATTACCAGGAGTAAAAACTAAGTTTTTGTAAACCTTTCAAAGCAGACTATACGAAGAAGAAAGTATGGCCACTGAAAATTATTTTTACTAGAATGAACATTTGTGATTATATTGTTATGTATTGTACAACTTCTATGTTCTGAGATGATGAATATTTTATTTACTTTTAATGAATTTTTGATATTACATATTGAGGGCACAGTCATTAGTGGTTGTGCTTAGCGTAAATTAGTCTACATATCATGTTTACAACTTACCGGTAGCCTGGGACACTCGTTAAAAGTGGCAGGGACACACTTTAGACTGTTTTTTTGCACGAGCAGCTATAGCACTTAGCCTGTTGCAGAGTTAACTAGACATGGAACTTGGTTAGCTTAACACTTGATTGCCAAAGTATTGATCTGACTTACAAAGAGGTCCTTCAATTAAAGTAAATTTTAGCTGCTGCTGCTGCGAGTAATTCAGGCAATTTTTTTTTTATAAATGTTCTGTATAGCTCGAACCCAAATGGTTATCGTCATGTTTTTCACTTCAGTTGGGTTGTTATACGTATGTCTAAAATGTGATTTCAAGATTTTTCAAAATTCTATTTTTGTTACATTGTAGAATAACCTGTGATATTTATCTAACCAGTGGCGATATTGAGACGTGGTTTGCTTCAGAATAATGTTAATGTAAATATCTTAGAAGTTTTATTAGTTACTGAAAAAAGTAAGTCAATTGCCGTAAGGAAAACTATTTGGAAACCTTTCAAGGCTGACAGTTAAAAAAAATCATTGAGAAATAAACTATTTGGAGTTACAGTTTACATGTACAGTATATTGATAAATATTGTTTTAGCCTACAACCTTTTTCATGCATACGGAATTGAAATTTTATTTATTTTTAGTTAATGCTTCCAACTTTTTGTGGTGCATTTGTCTGTATCTCAGATCTATGTTTGGGAAGTTTCTGAGTTCAAATTTCGTGTAAGGCTGTGCAACATGCAATCCTGTCACCCAAGGACTTCAAAGCTGTTGCAGTTTTTCACATGGATGAAGTTGTTTTAAAAGGTGGAAATGAATTACATACAAATCTGTGAAACTGGATTTAGCATTCTACTTAATGGCAAAGTGTGGTCATATTAGAAGGGAAGCAGTATTAGATCCAACTATACACTGTGAGCACAGGTATTAATATTTATGCAGGATGCAACCAACAGTTTTTAATTGGCTGTGACTTGCACACTACTGGTTGGTTGGTGTACCTACACCTACCAGTCTAATGGTTCAACAGTCACCTGCCATTGTATATCTCCATTGCCTAGTACCGCTTCCCTTCAAACACTTCTACTCCTCTCCACTGAGTCGGCATCATCCCATGTCTTACGGTCTCATAAGATTAACCTCAAGGTTGAGGCACCGATAATAATAATACAAAACCTTATCCTGTCCAAACTCCCCAATGGCACCAAACTTCAAGCAATGTTTTGCAAATTTATATAATTGTAACCAGAGTCCTCAGTAATTGTACTCATATATCAGTTTTCATACCACTTTACTACTTAACACCATCCAATTACACTTTCACATTTGAGAGACAATGATTATCTCTAAATTTCTGTTTTGCTCTGAATATTAATAAGGCCCTTATTCAGCCTGCTCCAGAGTAAGGTTAGTTAGCAGGTGTTTTATTTTGACACTTAATAGCCAAACTACTAATCTGGTGTTCAAAAACATTCTTGAATAAATACTTATGAGTTATACATGCAGGCAAAGCTGCAGGTGGACTGCTAGTATTGTATTTAAAGAAAACCATACATATTTATAATGATAGTGACTTAAGGTTATCCTCACTCGTGAATGTGTATTTTTTATCTTTTAATAATTTTTCTTTATTTCTCCCACATTATCTTCATTATATTTCCTCTGTGTCAGGCATAATTTATTGTGATCTTAGGATTGTATGGATTTTTTTGGAAGGCTGTAATAAAGTGTGCCTAATACAGGATTGTACATTTGTGTTGATTGTAAATATTATTGATGATTTTTGCAGGTGGGAGGTATATTGGTAATGCCTCTGAACGACCAGCTGATGCAAATTGTACGCACTTCTGAAACTACATGGGATACTAAGACAGTCCTGCCAGTGTCTTTTGCCTCCCTTTTACTTCCTGAAGACACAACCAAAGACACCATTCAGCTTCGTAAGTTTGGTTCACAAAATTTTAATTTTTGTTATTGTAACAGCTAATTTGGAATATCTTAAGCATGACACTAACTCTACCTACTGTTTTTCAGTAACAGGAGTAATAGTTGTCAGGTTATATAAACCTTAATTAACTTGTAACAGCTGCGATTTCTCTCTTGAAATAACGCTGACCCTGCTGCGAAAACCATAATAATTCATTATTAACAAATACAAAAAAATTGAGGCCTGGGTGCTGCCCGCTGGTGGGAAATTTGTCATTCCTTTTTCTATTTTTCATTGTACACTAAACTTCCGATTTTACGAACCTTGGATTTAATGAAGGTAGCAATTTTACTAATATACTCCCGGGAATCCTAAAAAAATAACAAATATTATGACAAAAAAAATTGCAAGAAATTACATTGACAATTTATGACTAAAAAATATATTATCTAATTCATGGCGCTAAAATATGAGTTGTAGAGTCGCAGTTATTAGGTACTTGATAAGTTGCAATATTAAAAATAAAACAAAAATGGTGCAAATCAGTTTAAAAATGTGGCAGTGACAGTTTAAAAACTGTGCGGCGGCGCCATTTGTGCCAAGCCGGCCTTCTCCAGCTGCCACAACAACTTACTAAGATCTAAATGGAGGCGGTACTGCAGTGCATCATTCCGGTGCATGCGCATACACTCATTTAAGTGTAGTGCAGCCTTTTTCTAGGCTATTTTTCCTAGTCTTATATTTCTCTCGCCTCGTGTTATAACATGAACCCCATCAATAATAAGGTGAAATTCCTTTTTATTTACTGGTTTAACACCATACATTCGTAAACAATTAACTTAAGACATAATTTGCTTGAACATTGCAGTACTGTGTTACGTAAAATGTGCATTTCACATCACAGGAGAGCACAATGATCACGCTACCTATCAGACATATGTAGAAACAATTGTCTCCACCATGGGTGTATCAGACTTCAAAATAAATTAGAAGTTCATGTATTGCGCACTCCTATAACTCCTTGTTTTGTACGCAATATACTGCCTGTGAAACCACTTATACATGTAATTTTTGATGATTTTTAGGTGAGAACTTCACGAGTGGAATTTTTGTGTGGTGGAACGTCTGTATATGCTATGGTGCCTCTATCTATCCATCTTGCGGACGTTCGTACAGTTGTGCTATCTGTCCACCCTGTATGCTAATTCCACCTACATTTATGTACAATCATTCATTGTTTTTTATACTAATTAACGTAGTATCAAATATCAAGGGATTGTGTTGGTGTTACTTTTAATTAATATAATGTCACAGTTATATAACTCTGTTCAATGAATGAATACGTACACTTTTTCATTCGTACTCTGGAGAATAATTTACATGGCATTGTGCTTGATAGTAAAGCATATGTGCACCTGTGTGTTAAAATTTGTTTTGGTTACAACGGGAGATTTCACGTATATTTATCTCAAGACCTTTTAAATATGGGTTTTACACTTGCGAGAGAGCACTCGGGAACTATGTTTTCTCATTTGTTTTGGGATGGGTCTGTCACATCTACCGTTGATAAGTATGCTTTTGATCAGATGAAATCTCGCTATTGATGTAAATTTCTTCTTATTATGAAATCAATTAATTTTCCGCAAAATGCTACAAAAATCAGGGCCTGGCTAGAGGCACTTTGCAGGAAATAATGTAATTTTATAATATGTGAATTGGGCGTAAGAGGGGGGGGGGGGGCAAAATAGGCGGCTGTCAATTTTATGCATTTTATGAGGGGAACAGAGAGTATTCATAAAATCAGGGGTCTAGTGTGAGTTGGACCAAAGCCTAGCTCACACATCTGGCTTGCTCGGCGACGTGGCATATATATACATGTCAATGGTTTGTTCGATTGACCCTGTGACTACTACTGCACAGTGAATTCTCAGCTATCTAATGGCAGGCTTGGCCTCCCACTTTTTGCGTATATGGAGTACAAGTCAGTCTTACAGACCCCCTTCATTCACCAACATTCCCTCTTTACCCCTCACACTCCCTCTTTACCCCTCCCCTCCCTCTTTAAATCTTTCTCTTTCTCTCATTCTCTCTGTTTGTGTTTACTTTTTAGTGAATGTGTGATTGAATATTCTGCCATGCAACTGCAAAGCTCATGGAGGAAAGTTTCTGAACTAAAATTGCAGTTGTTACTTGTGACCTTTTTCTTTGGTTTTTTCTGTTATGTTTTGTTTAGTTTATTACTTGGTTACTAAACAGCTTAATTTTGTCTCACTAATTAAGTGAAATTTAATTTTTTTTTGTTACCAGCCCAGTAGTGTTTGATCACGAAACCATCCTCCGCGGTCAGATATTCAGCGGAATATTGTGAAAATTTGCTGAATACGTATTCTTAGTTTTGTGTTTGTGGCGTTGCGTCTTGTACGGATTCGCGTGCCAGAGATCACCTCATATCTGCTATGGGTTTTGTTAGGCTAGGCCTAATAATCTATTTGTACTTCGTTATGGCATACAAAACATTACCGTTTAAAATACGCCTTGAGAGGGCAGAAAATTGATTGCAGCGAGCCTACATGTTGTCTTTTGAGTGTGCAACTGATACAGCAAAAAGAGAACTGTTTTTTGCCACATGCCGCAACTTTGGTGCTTTGAAAATGGAATTTGGTGACAATCATCTCCAACTTGAAGTAGCGTGTTCCGTTGAAGTGACTTTTCCCATGGACAAACACTGGGAGAGACTCGAGAGTTTCTACGAAGTTTACACCAAAATTATGGTGGTCTACGACAGGATAATCGCACAGAGTCATCCTATAACATCATCTGAAACAACAAGCAATGCTAATAGTGGGCTTGGCAGTCTGGTAATGTTACCCTCAATTAAACTTCCAACATTTACGGACAACCTAAAGATTGGATGAATTTTTCCAACTTGTTTGCTGTTCTTATTACTGACAATCGTAACTTTTCAAACATTGAGTGTATGTCGTACTTGAAGTCAGCTTTAGAAGATGATCCTGCATCTCTTATTCAGTCCCTCACATTATCAGATACAAATTATCAGATCGCCTGGGATATTTTAGCTAAACTCTATAACAACCAGCGACTTATAAGGTCACATCATATAGATGCCCTCTTGTTAACCCATGAAGCAAAGTCAAGTGTTCCCACCTCAATAAATAATTTACTTTCATGTATCGCAGAAAATGTAGGTGCGTTAAAGGCAATGGACCTACCTATTAAAGAATGGGACCCACTGTTAGTACATATATTAGAGAAAAAATAGACTCCAACTTACATAAACAATGGAAATTGAAAATGTGTGATAGTAAATCTCCTACTTTAGATGGTCTAATGAAGTTTCTTGAAAGTCATAGTAAGTACTCAGAGTATGACCCCCCAAAACTGTCACGCAGCCCAGTAAAAAAAAGTCCTTTGACAATGTTTGTAGGCAAGACAGTTACAGATCAACATTGTGGTCTTTGTAAAACCAATCACTCACTGTTCAAGTGCCCAGTATTTTATGGCAAATCATCGCAAGAATGATTCAATATCACTAAACGAAGTGGGGTGTGTCTGAATTGTTTGTGATATGGCCATAGGGCTGCAGCTTGCTTATCTACATCATCTTGTCGTTTATGTGAAGCCTGACACTATACATTATTGCATTTTAAATCACAAGTTGCATCTTAATTGTATGAGAATGTAACTACTGGTAGTGCAGAAGAGGAAACTAGAACAGTAAACCTCAGTTCAGGTAACACGTTAACATCATTTCATGGGTGCATTCCATCCATGGTGGTTTTATCCGCTGCACTTGTTCATGTTCAAGATTCATTAGACAATTTTCAAGAAGTACAAGTGTTGTTGGACTCAGCCAGTCAAGCCAGTTTTATTAGTGAACAATGCTGCCAACGATTGGGGTTGAAACAGTGATGGACATCTCTAACTATTCAAGGTTTGTCATCAGCAAATGTAGTGTATCGAAAGGAGTTACTTCCTGTTGCATCTAACCAGTTGGTTTACCTAATCCACAGTTTCAAGTAGACGTTTTTCTATTAGCAAAGATCACCAATGACATGCCTCAATCTAAACTGCCAGCTGAAGCATGGTTCCACGTTGAGAATCTACAACTGGCTGATCCTTTTTGCACACCCGGGCCTGTAGGTATGTTGTTAGGGGCTGATGTATACCCATACTTGGTGTATGGCAGTAAAATTGAAGGTGGTAACAACATTCTAAGTAAACCCCTGATCTAATGACATTGGATCTAACCACATCGGCGATCTAACGACATAATTTCCAGGAACCGTGGAAAAATTTATTAATATTTTAAAAATTTATTAATGCTAAGCAAAGTGAAATAGATCACAGTAAAACGTTAATTAAAATAATCATGCGTGCATTAAACAATGTGCCAGAGGTTGATCGCACAGTGATACCCATGAGTCACTGCACTTGATGGCGACTGGTAGAACACATTCATCAAGATATATGGAAAAGATGGCATAATGACTATTCGCATACTCTCCAACAGTGTTCCAAGTGGATGCATCAGCCACTCAGTTGGAACTTGGTGCTCTGGTATTAGTGCGTGATGAGCGACTTCCACATCTTCAATGGAAACTTGGACGTATTGTAAACCTCCATCCACGTGCTGATGAAATTCCCCGTGTAGGTACATTACGTACCCTGCAAGGTCTCTTGAAGAGACCCCTCATCAAACTGTGTGGCTTACCAAATGGAAGTGACTAGGGAAAAAATAACTCATTTTGGTGGGCGGATAAGGTTTGTGTTTACTTTTTAGTGAATGTGGGATTGAATATTCTGCCATGCAACTGCAAAGCTCATGGAGGAAAATTTTTGAACTAAAATTGCAGTAGTTACGTGTGACCTCCTCTTTTTTTTTTTACTTGGTTACTAAACCGCTTAATTTTGTCTCACTAATTAAGTGAAATTTAGTTTTTTTTTTTTTTTTGTTACCAGCCCAGTAGTACTTCACCACGAAAAACTCTCCCCCCCCCCCCCCCCAACCCAAAAAAACTTTTTAACCAGTTTAGCTAGTTTCATTTTATTTGATACACCCGTTCATCATGACAACCATACAAATTGCCTTTATGCCTCTGAACATTGCTAGAACATTATCTATGGATGTACTATTATTAGTTCCATAATGTAATAGAGTATGCTTCATTTATGTTAATCTACGCCACAATGGTGTTTTATTGTCATTTATTCCTGAATATCCAGTAGACCTACGTATATATAGAAAGATGATTTGACTTTTTTTTAGTATTGTTCCTATTATCAAACATTTCTTGACACTCAGTACAATTTTTAGGTGTACAATTTTTTAAAGATAGCACAACATTAATCATATATATAGAGGTGTATATATAAATAATACTTTTGATACTTTTGAAATTCACCATCCAAGTTTTTATTGTGTTATATAGTAAACCCCAGATCTAACGATATAATTTCCTGCAAACTTGGAAAAATAAAAATTTTAAAAATTGATCAAAGCTATGCAAAATACGATAGATCACAGTAAAACGTTATTTAAAAATTATTTTGTGAACATTAAACAATAACATTGGTGATATGTAGCTGTGAAAAAAATACTGTGAAAAAATGTAACAAACTTTGGCTGGTGTATAGTTGTAGTTGTCGGTGAATTAGGCCGCCCACGCAACACCGACATGTGAGACGTAATGATTAGAGCCACCTGTTTTCGGTGAAAATATTTTCATGATTTTGTCAATTTTGAGGAAGCGATTTCGTTGACTGTTTAATTATTTTTCATGTCATTTCGTCATAAATTTAGCTAATTTTGTAAATGTCGAACAAATATTTTGGAGGTAATGAATGTGTGCAAAGTATCGCACTTTTAGTTAAATATGTATTGAAATAAAATTACATTCTTAACACAAATATGTTAATTTATTGAGTGGTTGAAATCATACTCATTAGTTACAGTTGATGATAAGATTAGGATTATAAACACACCAATACATATGTATACAATGGGGGATATAATTGTATAAAATAACATTTGTGTCGCAAGAATAACAAATTATCAGTATTATATTTCTCAAGTAAAATCAGATACTTTCAAAAAAAATAAAAAAATGCAGAAAATTTAGTAGGCCTACTTAATACAAGGTTATGTTGAACCTCCTACGAATTTAACCACCAACTATGTAATTAAAGTGCGAGATAAATTTATTTATGTCATATTTTATGGCACTACATCCATATTAATAACTCAGAGTTACAAAAAAATGCCATAAAGAATAAAAAAACTTTGAGTAGCATAACCTATCTACCATGAATTTGTTCATTTGTGTTTCACCTCTAAATGTTCTATTTAAGACTTAGCAATTTTACCCCCATTTTGTGCTGGATTATGTCATTTGTTCCGTGTATTTTACGCGATGCGTGAAGAAAATTTACATTATGTCAATTTCTGAGACTCCCATTCTGGCAAAATGTGCGTCACATCATTACAAACGTAAATTTCTTTCTTCGTAATTAATGTTGCCATATTAAAAGGTATAATATTTATTTTATCACTACGAATTTCAAACAAAAATAAACGAGAATCACGTAAAACCAGAAAACAAACACGTTGCATTGCTTTGCCCAAACAACCGCCATTTTCATGTCTCTTTCGATACTTTCGAAACTCGCTTTTGCAGTCGAAAATAGATTTCTTGATTGGTATAATCAATATCTTGAATCAGACGTAAGTTATTACGGAACACGCAAAAAATTCACAATTTTTTCATAATTTGCACATAATTGATCAATTTTGCGATTTAAAACAGAAGTGGTAAATTTCACAAAAATTTTGCAATTTCGCATATTGCGAAAAGCTGGTACCCCTAGTGATGACTAACGCTGCCTTATCTTCTCCCCCTCCCTTCTCCATGTACCCTCCTCTCTGCACTTCCTTCTCACACTCCACCACATGCTCTTATCTGAGCTACGCTTTTAGCCACCTGACGGGCACATAGCAATGGTAATGGCCAATAGTAGTGCACATCTCACTTCCAAACACAGTGCCCTTGTGTAACAACGACAACCAATGCGAAGGCAAGTTTCAAATCTTGCCACTCTGTTGTCCTCCACATTTTCACCACTGTGATTTCAACTAGTGTTGCCAACTGTAGGGATATCTCTGTTTGTAGGGTTGCCCTTGGGACGTTTCGGAGTTTTTAAAGAAATGTAAGTGTTGCATTTTCCTTGGAGAGTGCTGTGCTGTAAGAAACGCCAGATACTCTTTTACTCCCCCCACACCCAGCCAACAAGCCAAGCCAGATTGTGGATTGTGCTTGTGTATGCACGCATCAACTGCTGTGCCTAGTCTAGTTTACATTGCAGCTGCAGCCACCCCCCCCCCGTAAATAACTGCCTGATAATTATGTGCAACTTTGTCACATATTTATCTTTCCCCTCCCACTCTTTCTCAGCCATCATCTTTGGTTCCATGTCTGTCGTGGGCCCAGGGGAATGAGGGATGTAAAGATGACACATTATTTTTTTTTTCACTCATTACAGCATGGCAAAAGAAAAAGACTGGCTAGGCACTTAGTCTGCAAAAGCAGCAAAAATACGGTCCCCATTTGGAGTTTTAAGGGTCACAACTTTGACATTTCCATCTTAACCAAGATGGGCTTTCATGACCCGGGCGATTTTCCGTTTCAATGGAAGCAAGTTTAATTCCTTCACTAGAACAAGCGTATTTTCTTCAACGTTGGGAATTACAGAATTCCATGTGGTCCTTTGTTGAAGTGTACGGAGCTATTCAGTGCTCCAGCGCTTCCACACACACTCCTTCAGTTTACTGATCAACTGCCACTGATTGAGGCGGTTCTCCACTAGGTGCATTGGATCTTGTTCTGGTAAACCGATGAGAGGAGCACCGATCAGATAGTGTCCGGAGTGAGTACATCAAATTCAGAGGGATCGGTAGACAAAGGACACAATGGTCTGGAGTTCAAAAGTGCTGAAATTTCACTGAAGAGTGTAATCAACCCCTCAAAGGTAAGTATTTTTTCACCGATAACTCTTTTCAAATGCAACTTGGCCGGCTTGACCGCTGCCTCCCACAAACCTCCGAACTGTGGTTTTGCTGGTGGATTGAAGTGCCATATTATATTGAGCTCAGCCAACTGGGTATGCAATGTTCGCCAAGCAGATTCAGAAAACAGGGTTTGATGTCTGGCAGCACCAACAAAATTTGTTCCATTATCTGAAAATATTTCAGATGGGCTTCCTCTTGTCGACACAAATCTTTTCAATGCAGCAACAAATGCATCTGTACATAGGGCTGACACAACTTCCAAATGAACTGCCTTGCTTGACATGCACACAAACACACAGAGGTATCCCTTTGTGGCAGGTACCTTGCTAGCTTTACTAAGCTTTGTCAGAGGGGTCCTGCAAAGTCAACACCAAACTTCAGGAATGGTCGAACTTGTGAAAACCTCACACCAGGCAAGTTCCCATGAGTGGTGTAGTTGGTTTAGCTGACAATTTGAAGCATTGCATGCAGCGATGGATGCAGTATCGAATCATGCACCTAGCACTCATTACCCAAAACTGTCTTTGGATGATAGACTGGGTAGCTTGTGGTCCAGCATGAAAATAAATCGTATGATAATAGTTACTGATAAGGATTGAGAGGTGAGACTTTGCTGGGAGCATCACTGGATGTTTTTTTTTGTACTGACAGGCAAGAATTTTGTAGTCTCCCACCCATTCTGACAACTCCACAAGGGTCCAGGAATGGCTGCAAATTTCGTAGATTGTTCGGACACTAACTGCGCTTCAACAATTTGATCTCTTCAGAAAAAGAATGGAGTTGTACAACTTTAAGTCAAAAGACCAACGCAGCTCGAATCTCATCACAGTTAAACATCTTTGATTTACAGTATGGTCGTGCACTAAATGTATCCTTGGCTCTAAGTACCCATGCTTTCACACGTTTCAGTTTTGAGGGTGATGAAAATTTCTCCAATAGGTTAACAAATTCACTTTGATTTTCTTGAGTAGCAAGGGCTTGATTGTGTACCATCTTGCACTCAGGTAGTTCCTTCATATTCTCAGTCATCACTTGTTGTATTGCCCATATTGTTTTAGAATCTGTCAGCCACTCTGGACCATGGAACCATAACATATTCTCAATTAAGTGCTTGGGAAAAACACCTCTGGATGCTGAGTTGGCTGGGTTACAGCCAGAAGAGACATGGTGCCATACACTCTGTGGTATGGTGGTCTGGATTTCAGCAACCTGGTTGGCCACAAAAGTTTTGAATTTGTGAGGAGGTGACGTTATCCATGAAAGCACTGTTGTCGAATCACACCACATAGTTACAGTAAAGTTGATTAAGTTGTCTTCAAACAGGGTATTTAGATATTGCCATAGTCTTGCTAGAAGCAGAGTACCACATAACTCAAGCCTGGGTATAGACAATGTCTTAAGTGGTACAACCCTTGACTTAGCCATTACCAACTGGGTAGAAATGACTCCACTAGAATTAATAAGACGGACATAAATCACACCAGCATATGCTCTTTCAGAGGCATCACAAAATCAGTGAAAATGAATATTGTATGCACCAAGGTAGTTTATGTGTCGAAGAATTCTCACACAAGCTAGGGAAGAAAGAGATGATCTGAAATGTTGCCATTGGTGAGCAACTTCTTCAGCGACCGGCTGATCCCACTCTAATCCTAGTGTCCATAGTGTCTGAAGTAAGATCTTAACCCAAACTATCACGGGTGCCACCCATCCACATAGATCAAACAGCCTGGCAATCGTGGAGAGAATACCTCATTTTGTGATAGCTAACTCTGGAAAGTTTAAGTGGTACACAAATTCATCAGTTGCTGGACTCCAGTGAATACCGAGAACTTTAATAGCCGGACTTGTCTCTTCATCAAAACACCTTAGATTTTCATGTTAATCTGTAGGAACATCGGCCAAGGTTTGTTTTACTCGGCCTTGACCTTGCAACTCTTCATGCTCTTGTATCTCCCGGGGCGCTCCTAGGCGTTTTACTCACCGGAAACAATATGGCGCAGGGTGTTTTACTCGTGAGGTCAAGATGCTCCTAGGTCAAAAAGAGCATGCTGTTTTAACTCCTCCTCTCGAGGAAGAGTTTTGAGGGCAAGTAGGAGCAAATCGTCTGCTGGATTTTATGGTGAGCATATTGCAGTTGATTACACAGTTTATTTTTGATGGCATCTGTGAAAATGAAGAAAATAATATAATTTACACGTAAACTTTGATGACAATGATGAAGTTGCGGAAAATGAAAAGGTTTTTTTTATTCCAACTAATAAAAGTTGTATTTAATGGTATTGTCTGCATGTGGCTGTAAATTCTAAAGACAGTTCTGAAAATGTGGAAATATTTGCGAAATGTGTTTAGTTCCGTAAATGATGAGTTACTATCAAGAATACTGACTTCTTTGAGGTTAGTATTCCAAGTCAATAAGAATCATTAAGTTACAAAATATTATCATTATACCTCATACTAGTTAAGTTTAGTGTATTTTTCCAACTTCTATCATTTCGTTAGAAGATACTATCATTTATTGTGCATTATTTGGTGCAGCTGTACGAGATTCATAATCTCGTGATTCGTCATTATTAAAAAATATGTCTGCTAGTTCAGCCATATTTACAATACAATCAAGCGAGGCGTTTTACTCACTCCTCCGAGAGTTGTCAACTCTTTTTTCCTGGCATGACCCAGGTCAACTTGACCCAACTCTTACAACTCCTGAGAGAGGCCGAGTAAATCAAACCTCTTGGGATGGTTGCATGACCATTTTCGCAGCGCAAATCCTCGTTGAGCAAACTAAGATACAAGTTCACCCCTCAACCGAATTGCATCATCAATAGAGTTGATTCCAGTGGTTCCAGTGACTATGTCATCAACAAACATCTCGTAGTAGTACCTGTGATGCATGAGGGTAGTGATGAGCTTCATTCATTGCCAACTGCTGTAAGGTCGTCAGAGCTTGGTACGGAGACGACACTAACCCATACGTGATTGTGTTTAGTTGATAAACATGTACCTCTACTTATGGAGTTGGACGTCACAGGATGCATTGATACTTCCGATCCTCTGGATGGATTTCAATGTGCCTGTACATTTTACAAATGTCTGCAGTGAATATGATGGGCATTGTTCTAAAATTCAGGATGATATCCCTAATATCCTACTGAAGTTTTAGTCCAGTAAGCAGCGACTCTTTTAATGAACTACCGGTAGACATTGTAGTCGAGGCATCAAAGACAACCGGAACCTTGGTAGTTGAGTTAGTGTCTTTATGTACAGCTTGATGGGTTATCACATAGGCTACTTTATAAATCACTACTCGACTGGACTGCAGCATGCATTTCTGATCATAAACTTCTGGAACACTCGACACACATGACATGTGGCCTAAATCTTCACTCTCTTTCAGAAACATCCTGTATTCATCTGCCAGCTTTGGTAGCTTCTTCAACTTATTTTCAAGATGCTTAACCTTGACCATGCAACTTGAGCTGAATCACCAACATTCTGCACCTCTTGCTTAAAGGGCAGCCAAAGCATGTATCTTCCATCTGCGTTACGTGTGTGAGTTGACTGGAAGTGATCTTCACATTTTTTGTCCTCAGCAAAGATCATATGGTTTGGTGCTACTTCTTCAATTTCCCAAAACTTCTGTAGCTGTGTATCCAGAGGAACATTCCTTATAAAAAACTATACAGATGGGTTATTTACAAGTGATTCACATTCTGTTTTGCCGGTTACAACCCAGCCAAACAAGGAATGAAAAGCATTAGGCTCACCTGATATTTTCGGACCTGTCATCACCTCACCTAAAATGTCTGCCGATAAGAGGATGTCAATGGGTCCAGGTCTATTAAATGTTGGATCTGCTAACTTTAAGTCTTTAAGGTGTCTCACTGAGCTAGAGGGAATTCTTGAGCATGGCATGGGGCGAGTGATATCCCATAACACAACAGCCTTAGTTTCAAATTGAGTGCCTTGTATACCGACAGATGTAATGACACAGTGTACGTATCCTCTGGCTCCTGGTACAGGAGTTTGGCTGACACCAGCAATGGGTACACCCTCACGACGTTTTAAACCCAAGCGTTGCACACAGTTTTCAGTGATAAATTATGTCTGTGACGCACCATCTAACTATGCTCTTACAACCTAGAACTGCCCCATGCTATCTCTTACCTGAAGCAATGCAGTAGCTAACAAGATGGTGGTTTGTTGATGATGATTGTCATTTGACAAATGTAATGAATTCAACTCATTAACAGAGCAGCCCCGTGATGACTCTTTATTTGATGAAGGCTCAGTGTCTTGTGGTTGATCTGGAGGATTCTCACGGTTAAAGTGCAAGAGTGAATGATGTTTCTTATGACATTGTAGGCATGAAAATTTTGACATGCATTTCACAGCACTGTGATAAGGTTTTAAACAATTAAAGCACAGGGATTGACTCTTGACAAAGTAAACTCTTATCTTCAACATTCTTTAACAAAAACTGTTCACACTTGTGCAACAAATGATTCTCCTTGCATAATACACAACATATGGTTTGTTCTAATGCTACAAGTGTAGTATTACTACAGCTACTTGCATGTCTAGAATTAGACTTCACACTTGTATCAAAGGTTTTCTGTAGTTTCTACTTACAGTACTTGTGGACACACCGTGATTGCTAACCAACTGGATATTCTCACAAGCTACAGCACAGCGCTCCAGGAATGTTAACAGAGCTTCACAAGTTGGCAGGTTCTTTTCAACTGTCATTTCAAAATCTTGGCATAGCGAAAGGTATAGTTTTTCCAACAGTAAGTATATTCAGTAAGAGGAAACTCCATTCAGCAACCAGGAAACTGTCAGCATTCAAGGCATTTATTTAAATTTTCCCTGACAACGCTTACAAAACGTGACAGTGAGTCTGTTGACTTTGATGTCACTGGCAGCAGGTGTAATATTTTTTGCACGTGAATAATTGCGGTAATGCGTCTGTTCCTGTATCCTTTCTTGAGTAGGGCCCAAACTACATCATAATTTTCATTGGTAATTGGGAGATTAAGTAACAACTCTTTGGACTCGTCAAGCAAGTGACCTAACTGATAGTGCAACCTTTGCAAGTTGTTTAATGAAGTATCTTGATGCACTATGGATCTAAAAAGTTCAGAAAACGACAACCACTCGGCTCTACTACCGGAGAACACTGGCAGTGGAAGTGGCTGCAACACCGTGCATGGAATAGCTGGACGAGACGCTAAGTCAGTAAGTTGCACTATATACCTATTATGTATGATACGAAGATGCTGGAAATGTTTTTCACACGCCGCAAAAGCATCCTTCAGCTCTCGAACAGACCTTTTCTCAGCTTGTGGTGGGACCACGCACATTGCAAAGTAATTTGCGCGAAACTCATCTAGCTTTTCATGCACTTCCTGAAATGCAAAAATGAACTCTTCTAATTTTTCCGAATCATTTGTGGCTTCGTCCAAAAGTGACCTGACTTCATTTACCTTTTCTATCACATTATCAAATATTATGAGCTGTAGGTCGGTCATTGCGGCTGCCATTGTACAGATAGCAGATTTAACCAAGTGGTTGTTAAGAACACACATTTCCGAATTAAGTAAATAACTAAATTCCGGCTCTTGATTCTTAGATCCGGCCCGGAGGACCAAAATGTTCACACTCTCAATAAATTACTTATTACTGAATCAATAACTTGAAAAGAGAATATTTATTATTTCACTTAAATACACAAGTCCGCCCACCATCTTTTACTGACTTCTTTTTGCTTTTGTTTTATCCCATGCTTCATAGAGAAAACCGCTACCACTTACATGTAACAGAGTTTTAACTATAATTATACAATAAACATAGATATAATCACAGAATAAATAAGTACTAACAGAAGCGACATGACTTAGATTTTAACGTACTCAATTTCTCTATGGATTTTCATGGCATCGGAGTTCGTTGATGTTTGGTTACATTGGAAATTAGTAGGACTTATTTCATAATCTGTGAGGAAATTGACACGTAAGTAACACAAAATGCAACATTGCTAAATGTGTAATTGAGATACAAACAAATTACATTATTTCTTGAAATAAAACTGATTCTTTAAACCAATATTTCAAATTCCACATGGTTTTGTTTACACGCCTGTACACCCCGAGAGCTGATACAATAACAATTTTTAAAAAGCACGTTCATGTTGCTTCTGATAGCATTACTTATTGTCAGATGTTGAGTTGTGATTAGTCACATTTATGATTTCTAAATATGTAACTAATAGACAAACTAGTTACAGTGTCTCAAGTAATATAAGTGACTATATAAACCAATGACTTGAATCCACATGGCACTATTTACATTCCTGTACGCCCCAAGAGCTGGTATTATAACAACAATGTAAAAGCTCCAGTTTGTCGCTTCTGTTAGCATTATTTATTCTGTGACATAATGAACAGTCCGTTTTTAGCCCTTTTGAGTGGCTCCAAATTTGCATTCCTAACTGGTGTACTAGTTTAAAAAAAAAAAAAATACAAGACTTTTTTTTAAACGTTTGTTCTTATTAATATCACTTAAAATCTTATAATGGCGACACGCTGCAACAGTTGATGCACAATAACAAAAAAAAATGGACTCAATGACTGCACTGAAAGGCTTTAAATTGTTGCAGAATACTTTCATGTAAATAATAACAGTTGTTCTGTAGTGTTTAGAGCCAAGGCCAGCAGGCCACTCTCCTCTCCCCCACCTACACAACCAGACACGTGCCAAGCACACAGGGGATTAATGGAGTACCATTTTATTTCGAAGATACCTTTTCATTACACTGAAATGTAATTTCAATGAAAAACATGTTCATTTTAAGCCAGTAATTGTTCTACATTAACTTTAAGAAAAAACACTTTGATTTGAGGTGGTCAAAATTAATTACCTCGGGACTAACAACATAGTTATCTGGCACCGTGCGGTGTCGCTAGATCGAGGGTTTACTGTACTTTTGAAATTCATTATCCCTGTTTTTATTTTAGTAGAGAAGGGCCGTAATTTTAGTTGATAACAAGGCAAGTAAAAAATTAGATTTTGTGATATTTCGAGCACTACCGGACCAGCTTTAGCCAAATGTTATATACAAACAGTTGATTATACAAACATTGAATTTTATCTTTTAAATTTTACAGGCCTACCTTTTTCAAAGAATTCACTACATGAATACATAATTCTTTGTATTTAAAAAAAATGTCTGATTTTGTTGTTACCGAATGATAATTTTGATTGTTTGTAATCCAAAGTTTGCTATGCACAGACTTACTGTTGTTGGCTCATTAAGTTGGGAGATAGCACGACATATTATTATGTAACATTTCCAAATATATGTGACTGGCACCCTCCTTGAAGAGCGTAAACTCATTAGTTACGCTGATAACTTCTTGATTTCTTTGTATAATGAGCTGTCTCATTATTTCTTCTCAATGCCAGGATAACCAATATACCATCCTTAATCATCTCTGTTCCTTGCTCTGTTGCCGACTTTGTAAGTTTGTTAACTTGCTGTCTGGGCAGCCTGTTGTCCTGCATCTGTTTTGAGGTGGCAGTGTTACATTTTCTTGTATGATCTAATTTTGTGTACTGCAACATACCGTACATACTTGTGTATAGTGCTTCCTCGTGTATAGTGCGCCCTCGCATATAGTGCTAACCACGATTATTGCTACAAGTTTCAGGGGAAAAAAAGTTTAAGTGCCTTGCTAGCATGAAAAAAAATCATGGGAGTAAGAGACCCTGTATCAGCGCGAGGGAGGCTCTGATGGATGGGCCAGGAGGGGAGGGGAGGAACCGTGGTGGCTACCAATACAAGAGAGAGGAAGGATGACATTCACATTGGCTAGATGGTGGAGAGGAGGGTGGTGAGCCGGGGGAAAGGGTGTGACTTGCCTCTTCCTTGTCCGCAGCAGTCTGAAAATAGACTGCCAAGGTCGCTTGCTGCCTGCAGCCAGCTCAAATGTGTGTGTGTTTGTGTGCATGCGCGTGCCTCTGCACATCACCCCCATCCCCTCTCTTGCTGTGCTGTGTCTGCCACTTTCAGCATGTTCCCCTCCCCTCTTCTACGACGTGCGTACCACAACAGCAGAGCAAGGTTACCTTTTTTATTTACTGTCCAGACAGAGCAGAGGAGAAAGCAAGGCTTAGGAATGCGGCTGGGGGTGTCTACAAGCAGAGGGCTGTGTGGCCCCAACCACCACCCTGTCTTGGTTTCCCTCTCCTGGTGGAGGGGGGAAAGAACAGTGTCACTCTTTTTCTTCCTTTCTTTCCACATGGCATAACTGATCATGAGATGTCAAAATTTTCTTCTCATATTGCTACTGCACTAACTTTCCTTCCACGTCAAACAAAAAAATTAGGGTTTTTGCAGCGACAGTTACAGCAGTGATAGAGGGGGAGGGGAGAAAAAAAAAGGATAAGGAGTAATGATGGAGGAACCGGCCGTGAGGACATTCTCTCTCTTCCTCCCACTCTCGACACTCGCCAGTTTACGACTACAACTTTGCTTCCCTCTTTTCCAGCCACCGCCTTTTTTCGTCATATTTTTTTCCTTATATTTTCTGTGTATAGTGTGCACCACTAATTTTTCATCAGTTCTTTTGAAATAAGGGCCCGCACTATACATGAGTAAATACAGTATTTACATATTTTAAACTATTTAGTTTCGTTAGGCATACAATAATTACTGTTCAATTAAAATCACAAAATCTAGTTCTGTGCTTGAAAAGTTACCTTTACGATTTGTGCTGTAGATTAGGTAAAGTATATTTGTGCATATAAAATGTTAACAGTTTTTATATTTTTCCTAGCGGACTCCAATCCTTTGCCTCTTCAGGATGTCTGCAGATTTTCAATCCGCTCTGTTCTTCGTTATAACATTGAAAGAGAACACCCATATCTGAAGACTAGACATAGCCAGCCAACAAAAAAGCAGAAGAAAACGGCAACTTTTCGCCGCATGGTGTTTCCAATTTTTGAAGACTCTGGTGAAATGATTGCCTTGTCTCAGTTTGATGTGCGAACACGGCCACGTGCCCAAGTTATTTACCGCACATCTGCTGTGCTAGAGTTTGCTCGATGCTTACTGCCAACCAGGCTTAACGACAGTAGTGATAGTAGTGAAGAGGGCGAAGAGGAGATGAGGGAAGTAAGCAATGCTGCTGAACCAACTGAAGAAGCAAATGAACCAACTGAGGAAGCAAACTCTCCAGATTCTACTAGCAGTTCAGCCATGCTAGAGCAGAGAAAGAAACTTGTAAAGCGTGAGAAGTTTGATAGTGGAATTGTTGATGACATAGAGAATGGAAAAGGTTTGAGCTCGGATTCAGATCGAGATGATGATGATGTTTTAAACATGGAGATTGATGATTCTGATTCTGATGTGCAGGACAATCATATTTCCCAATCAGATGGCACAGACTTTGAGGAGGTTAGTTCAGGCAGTTTCTGTCAGTTTCTGCAACAGGCAGTGGAGAGCCAGGAGAACAAAAGGTCACACGTATCTTCTACCAAGAAGTTGGAAGAGAGTGAGTGCTCCAATGATGCAACCACATCTTCTGCTTCTAATACTGACTCCAGTAAAGACTCTTACAGCTCTCAGATGCGTTGTAAAATTCAGTCCTTACCTCTTCCACCGCCTCTTAAAAGTTACCTTAATTTTTATCGTGACCTGTGAGAAAATGCTGATTGTAAATAACAAATAACTTCTTGTTCATTTTTGTCTAAGTTTATTAGGTTTGGTGTGAATGTAAATGTGTGATTACTATTTTGGTTATCCTCGTAATCTGCATCTTTGCAGCATGAGTAGTCTACCTTGTGAAATTCTGCCAATTTAATATTTGTAAAATTATATGTATAGATAATTTAAATAATGCATTTTGTTTATACTAATCCTGAAATAGATATAAAGATGCATTTCCAACATTGTAAAAAATATGCTATTTATGATGTGTTACCTTTGCAGAATTATAAATTTGTCATGTTTTGTATAGTATATATTTTAATTTAGAACATTAGTTTCTTATTTATCTGTATCCTTTGAAATTTTCATTCATTGTAAATTGTATATAGTTCAGAACTATTTGTTATTTAATTTCTCATGTATAAAAATTTTAATTTGTACATTTTTGACTTACAATTTTCGGGATTACTTTGACTATTCAAAATATTAGTTTTTTGGTTATAATGTAAATAAACAGATAAACTGAGCCGAGTATTTTAAATAATTTATTTTATCCTTAAAGCTAATGTTTGAAACTTTCGTCACTAAACAATATAAAACCAAAATTTTGAGTTGTCAAAGTTACCCCGCAATGTCAAAGTAACCCCGGTTTACGGTATTCAAAAGTTTCATGTTCATGACTAGGAATGAAAACTGTACGTAATGAATGCATTGAGCTGAAAGATTTTCCCTTAAGATGTAGGAAGTTACTTATTCATTCTTTTTTGTAAATTATTTTAAGTAAAATACTGTACATTTTGTTACAAAAATGATGTGTGTAAAATAAGTATACTACATTTCCATGATGTTTTAAGTGAATTTCGTGATTACAGTGTACTGTGGCCTCATTTAACATGGGCTGGATAAATGTTAAAGAAATGTTAAAAATCAAAATAAGGGAAATAAGTTAGACCACTTTACTACTGTATTGAACTGAAAGTTAAAGAATTATCATGAGTATAATACTACTGTGAATGTATGTAACCCTATTCATTTTTCCAGGCTATTGATTTGTTGTTTTCGTGATTATAAAATGATGCATTCTTCTTGAGTGGAAGTGTTGCTGAATGTTAACAGCAAGACATTCATTGAAATTCTTTTTTTATATTTTTGATTAGGCTATTTTAATTTTTCATTGCTGTGCTTATTTTAATGAAACAATGTCAAGCATTGGAGAATTTTTTTGTAGACTTGATGTCCTTCCCATAGATTATATTCAAATAAATTATTTCATAAGATTTTCCTGTTTTTCACAGTTCCTCTTTGTATTGTTCTAGAGTTTTGCAATGAATTAATAGTTAAAGAAAGCAACATGCCATGAATATATTACTGTATTTAGTTCTAATTGCATATTTAATTGTCCATGTAATTGTACACGTTATTAAAATAGGGTGAACTTTGTAAAAAAAATTTGCTGACTAAACATCATTCAGCAGAAAAATTAATTTGTGTAATGTTTTGTAGTAATACAATGCACTACTACATGTATGTTCAAGTAAACTTTTGGGTGGATTTTTGATGTTAAGGAAAGCATTCTTTTGGCATAGAAAATTGTATTTTAACATTTTGCAAAGTTGTTTTGTAACATTGTTGTAAAAAGTAAGAAATAAAGGTACATTTTTATTTAGTGAAAAATAATTTGAGAAGAAAATGAGCTGACTGTTCGCTATGTTACTAGGGTAGTCCTGAAACCAGACTAGAACATTTTAGAACTCCTTCATTTCTGTGGAAGAAAAGGCATCACGTTGTCAACGTAGATTAGTGCACATTTGACTGCTTGCATGTAGTCTGTACGACCAAATTTCACCTTTTTAAAATGTATTCCCTTTCTCCAAATGTGAATTCAGTAGCTGGTGAGTGTATGGTCGTTCCTGAATTCATGTGCCAAGGGTCCTTATCAGGCTTTGTGCCGTAGAAAAGTGCATCTAGGGCACAACATCAAGATGTTACTGTCCAAGTTCCCAATATGCACCCTAGAATATCTCCTTCAGCCAAGGGGATGTCACATGTCTTAGATTACTTTTCAATGCTCTACCTTTAACATTATCACAACTCACAATATGGCTTTGCAAAGTCTTCAGCTGTTGTTAACTTTGAATTTATTTTTCCTTTTTGTGTTCAAAATAAAAACCTACTTATGAGAAGCATTAATAATAGGAAATAAAGGATTGTTAGTTGTATATTTATTTGAAAATGTATATCATATTATTTTGTAATGAATGGGGAATATGCACAAACTTTTTAAATGTTTTAATTTCTATGTGTTGATTCAAGTATAATCGGCGAAAAACATAACGTAATTTAAAAGTCTGCCAAAATGCTTAACTTCAGCATGGTGCCCACCGTGACATCATCCAGCAAAAATCGAGCCCGCTTGCTGCCTTCCGCCCATAGCAGTCGTGTGCACATTGCGAAAAGTATGACAAAGTTAAAGTAATCTCGACTTGTCACAAAACGAAAGCTACGCATATTTTATATTGTTTGTACATAAAGTGTTCTAATACGTCCTTAAAACCACTCGGGAAGTTATTTGTTTCAGAACGAAATGTGAAAAATTTTGGAAAGCAGTGGATATTAATTATTCGACGAAACAACAAACCATCACTACAATCATTTATGTGTTTGTCTTCAATAATTGCACATAATATTTGGGAGGTAGAGACTATACATGACATTTCCACAAACTTTAATTATTATTGTAAGTTAAATGTAATCTGAGTACCTAAACACGCACTAAGCACTATTTAAGCTCTAGGCATTTACGAGATATAAATAAAATCAAGTAGAAGAATTTCAACTCTCACTCGTTAAGGAAATGTCCTGCATGAAGTTTGTGTGTGCAAGTGCCCTGTGGCAAGCATCCAACACCCCTACAACATCCTCTCAAAAGCCTTCCTAAACTGTCCCACACCCTGCAACGACACCACATTCTCCTGCAACAAATTCCACTCTCTGACCGTCCTAACCAGCATTGACTGTAGTTCCCCCTCTGCCAGACCTGCTGTATATTTTTACTGTTGTTGCCTCTACCCCTATATCCACCCTTATCTAGATGTTCAGCTAGTGCACTCCATCCTCCTCCGTCCAGTTCCACTATCTTATACATCCTAACCAGCCTTTCCACCGTCGTCCTATTCTTTAGTGAGTTCCATTCCATATCCATCATCACTGATGGTCTGAAATTACTTTCATCCTCTCCATCATGCCCTTGCCTTCTCCACTTACCCTTCACCCATCTGGCTGCCCTTTTCACCACCTTCTCCAGTGATTAGACAAGTCCCCATCCTCACAACACCAATCCTCCGGTCCCCTCCTAAACCTTCCAACCTCCTTCACAGCCACAAACTCTTCCCACAGTGCATTCCACTCCCTCACCAGCATTGCCTGTCAACCCCTTTCCATTCTTCACACCCTCTGAATTTTCTACTTTTGCTACATTTTCCCTTAGTTTGCAGGCCGAACTGCCCCATTTTCCCTCTCTGTTCATCACCGTAGGCCTAAAGTTTCTTTCCTCCTCACCACACTTACCCTGCCTCTTCCATTTATTCATTACCCACCTCACTACCCTTTTCTAGCTCTTATGCCTCTACGTACTCCAAGGCAGCGTATTCCAATACTGGACGGACCATTGTGCAATATGTCTTTCCCATCACCTCATCACTAACACCCCTGAACACACTCCTGAGTAATCCTAAAGCCCTTCTTAACCACTCTGTTCACCTTAGATCAGCCTGTACAACCACCCCTAGATACTTACATATTCTGTGGTTACCTCTACCCATACCAACTGAATACATCTCTACTCATCACTCTCTTCCTAGTAAACCTCACCAACTTGGTTTTACACACATTAACCTTCATTCTGTTCTCCTCCAAGACCACAATCTATCAATATCCTCCTGCAAGTTGTTTCCAGTGCCCACCTCTGTATATAGCACAGTTTGCAAACAGTCTTATTTTACCTACAATCCTGGTAGATAGCAGAGGGTCCCCTGAGAAAGTCCTCAATTCAGTCAACCACCCACTTGTCATCCAGCAGTAATGACACTTTTCTCAACAAGATTACATGGGGAACTTTGTCAAAGGCCTTCTCTAAGTCTATGAAGCAGGCATACACCTGCTTCTCCTCATCAACTGCCTGAACCAGATCTTCTAACAAACATGCTTATTGTTTACATCCTCAACTGTTGTTTAGTTCTTAGTATGTCCGTCAATGTGCTCCATTCCAGTTCCTTCGTCATTACAGATAGTGTACTGTACCCTGCCCCTGCGTACTCTACCACATACCATTCAATATTTTGCTGAGCTTCTTTGCACCTACACTTCCACATACAGATCACACTCTGCTGCCACATGTTCAAGCATTGGCTGTACCATCATGCAGTACCATAAAACTGGTTGAATAAGAACAAAATTAAAAACAAGTTCCTAGCTTACACTTTTTTCTCGAATAAAATTTTGCTACATTTTAAGTTTTCTTCATGACCTAACATTTTGCTCTGAAGTTGTTTCTATTCACCCTATTACAGTATAATTTTTCGTTTACCTCACAGTTCAGTGCCCACTTTGCAGCACAACCGTAGGTACATACGTATATATGTTCACTGTTACCTACCAACTCAACCAGTCAAACCCAATACATCAAATACTCCCAAAGAATAGATTGTTTACCCTACTCAGTTTTCCTCCCCACACACACTCTAATTCTCTACAAAGCTGCAAAAATATAAGTTCTTATATAACTTTTCAACTACGTGTATGGAAGGTACAAAGTTGAAACTCTGAAGTCTGCAACAAATTGTAATTATTAAAAAAAAATTTGCCAAACATTGATCTCAATTTTCCCTTGCAGCAGTATTGAACTTACCTTTTATTTTGTGACCACAGAAGGAAAAAATTACCATACCTACACTCACCAGATAAACAGCTGTACTCACAAGGTGTGTACAGTAAAACTAGGTATTGTATGTGTTCCAGTGAGCGTCAACTAGGAAACAACATTTACATGAGAACATTACACTGGACTACTGAATGCATCAATGAAATTACAAGATTTGAACAGTATTTTATTTTTTAATTTGTAGGCATTAACATACGTGTTAGGATTATTGAACTGAATGGTTTGAAAATTAGTTAAATTTATTTTAATCAACATGCACACATAGCCCATAAACAATTTACATTGTAATTACAAATGAAGGATAACAGAACCTATTTAATAATACAGTAGCATAAGTATCACATTTGAGCAAGAATACATATGCCTCATAAAGCTTGGTCTGACTGTTGACTGTTGCACTACACACTTGGCAATGATGCTTGTTACATAGCTGAATGTGCATATTTAAATTATTTTGGATACTACTTTCATTGGAACACTGCAATTATTTACTTTTGCACACCTATACCAAGTGTGTCCCAGTTACACATTTCCTAAGGATATAGTAAGCACCCCAAGTTCAGACACACAAATTTGAATTAAATTTTTTTTTCATTCTTTATTATTCACATCTTGTAACTTTGATGAGGCAGTTTTCAGTAACAATCACATAAGAAACACGTGACTCAAACTTTTTTTTTTAACTAAAACTCTTGATAAATTGGCAGTGTAATGGGATGAACAGTGTTAAAAATTCTAAGATCTTATAGTGTCAGAGGAAATCGCATTTCTGACCTTTTGGATTGGTGGAAACCAAACCAAATGAGAAAGTTTGTCTTAGAAAAACAGCACACACGACACCTATACAATATTAGGTTACCTATTTACTGGATATTATTGAAGGGGGGAGGGAGAGAGAGACACTCATTCTCACACACTCTCTCTCTCTAACAATAATCTCACATTGTTTTTGTCTAAAAAAAAATAACACATTAATTTCATAATCGAGGGAGAAAGCATTTATTGTACAGTTCAGGCATATTAAAATCAGTAATCCATATCATAATAGTATTTAAAAAATGCTGAAAATGTTAATGACAAAGTAGATGAGCAGTTCTTAATAATTTAACTTTTTTTTACCACACGGTGGCTTGTATGTTCAACTATAGCTATAAAACCAGCAACACAATATATTTTTAGATGTGTCAAATTTATTTACTCAGTAATGGAAACTGCTAGGTAATGAAGAAGAAATCTATAAGCTGTTCACTATATACTGAGCACTTAGCAGAAATTGTAATTAAATTAAAAATATGTTTTATTGGCCAATAAAGGTTAACTACTGAAATTGTTGAAACATTTACACTGGTTTTTAATTGCATGGAAGTTTTCATATTTAAAATAGTGAAAATGTCTACAAAACAGCTAAAAGAAAACTTTATGCAGTGCTCACTTTATCGTGAACGACCTATAGTACCTTACATATTTTTTTCCAAGAATTAACTATTGAGTTTTGTATTCCCGTAACAAGTTGGGAAAATCCACCCTTCCAAACGCAGACTCTTTCAGTTAACACAAAACTTGACTTGTCTCTTGGTGCAAAAGAAAAAGAAAAATAATACATTGGAACATAAAGTAAGCTAAACTAAGCACTGAGTCCTACTTATGTGCTGTACTTCGATGATAACTTATAATGCAGTGGTAGGAAACACAGCCATTTTCACCATATTCTACTCACTTAACTAATGTCGTACAACTTCACAGAATCAGTCTGAACACTTTGCACACAACCTTGTCTACCACATACACCTACAATTCCACGACAACTGGTGACACGCCATCTTCAGGAAGCTTCAGTTCAGAACTAGTTGTTGGCAGCGGTAGTACAACTGATGAGTCTGGTTACCATCCTCTTATATCTCTACGAAGAAATAATACTCGTCTTGTAAACCAAACGGTATGCCACAATGGTACGGGAAATACTCTGACAGTAGTTTTCTGAAACAGTAAAAAATTATCTTTGTAAAACAATACACAACATTGTTTTGGATGTGTTACAAAATATAATAAGATTTTTTTAGCTAACAATATCAATTATCTTGATGAAAGTATTAATAAACAACTTCTAAATTCTAAACTTAATTCTTTTAATTTACAGCCAATTGTGTTTTTTCCAACTAGAGTTCAAAATACAACTGAAACAACAATTGATAACTTCTTTATTGATCAATCTAGAGTTGAAGTCCATACAATGTTACCAGTTGCAAATGGGCTCTCCGATCATGATGGGCAGTTATTAATATTATCAGTTAGGTTATGTGTAAATAGCATGGTTAAAAGAAGGGTACTATTAATAATTAACATTACACTTGAGAATTTTAAAATGTCCCTAGAAGGTGAAACCTGGTCTGATGTCTATAATAGTATCAATGTAAATAAACAGTTTAATAATTTTTTAAAAACAGTGCTTATCAAGTTTGAAGAAAATTGTCCACATATTTTACATGTTAAAAAACCAAACTGTAAAACAAAAATTATAGATAACATAGGCTTTTGTGTCATGTAAACATAAAAGGGAACTCTATTTAAAGTCAAAATATTCTAATAATCCAAAAGATAAAGAATTTTATAAAAGGTACTGTAAAATCCTGACTAATGTAAGCCTAATAGCAGAAGCTAAAAATAAATATGTTACTAATATTATTTCGACTTAAAATAATAAGATAAGAACAACATGGAATATTATCAAAGATGAATTATCCCAACCTAATTCTACACGTGAAATAATTGAAATAACAATTAATGGAAGAAGAACTCAAAATAAATCTGAAATTTCAGAAGCATTTAATAATTATTTTTTAAATGTTGCAGATAAAATTGTGAGACACGATCCTACCAATAAAAAACCTCTAGTTATAGTTAAGTTAAACCTATCAAAAGAATTTCAAGATATGTTTCTTAAGCCAACAAATAAGAAGGAAATTGAAAATATAATCAAAGGGTTAAAGCCAAAAACTTTGCATGGTTACGATGGAATAAGTAATAATATACTAAAATTTTACTAAGTTATAAACAATTAAGCGGGCCATTAAGCTACATTTGTAACGCTGCTTTAAGTACAGGTACATTCCCTGATAGACTGAAATATGCCATTGTCATCCCACTACACAAAAAAGGTGAAAAAATATCTATTGAAAATTACAGGCCTATATCAATGTTAACTGTTTTCTCTAAAACTGTGGAAAAAGTCATTTACAAACGATTAATACAGCACTTGGTGTCTAACAATATATTAACTCCACATCAATATGGATTTAGAATAACCTCTCCACTAATGATGCTTCCTACCAACTCACATCAGAAATTTTAAATGCATTTAACAGTAAGAAATATACGGTTGGGTTATTTTGTGACTTGGCCAAAGCCTTCGATTGTGTAAATCATTAAATTTTACTTGAAAAATTGGAGTTCTACGGAATACGTAATCTTGCTTTAAATTTATTTAAAAACTACCTATATTCACGAAAACAAAGTGTTATACTTAAAAATAACTCTACTGAACTTTTTCAATCTACTGATGCACTCAATAAAAATGGTGTTCCTCAGGGAACCGTTTTGGGGCCACTTTTGTTTTTGTTATATATAAATGACTTACCGCAATATGTAAATAAAGATGCATTAGTTATATTATTTGCAGATGACACTTGCATTTTAGTACAAAATGATTCACTTATAAATCTTGCACAAGCTGTAAATCAAAAGGTAGAACTTCTCAATGAATGGTTTACAGGTAACGAATTAACATTAAATGTTGATAAAACAAATATTTTATATTTCAAGCCTAGAAACCAGGATTTTCAGCTGAATATAACTTGCAATAATGAAATAATAAAACGTGTAATGAGCACAAAATTTTTAAGGTTAAAAATTTATGAAAACCTTACATGAAAAGAACATATTAAACAACTAATTCCTAAGTTAAGTTCTTCATGCTTTGCTTTGAGATGTATTAAGAAAATTGTAGACACAAAAACAATTAGACTGATATATTATGCTTATTTTCATTTCCTTATAGAATATGGTATACACTGGGGTAATACAACGGAAGTGAACACAATTTTTGTAATGCAGAAAAAAGTAGTTCTTAAATTAAAAATTTTACCTCTAGCTTGTGTTTATATATATATATATATATATATATATATATATATATATATATATATATATATATATATATATATATATATGCTATAACTAAATTTATTCATAAAAAAAATTATAATTATCATAAATATAACACTCGACAACTAAATAATTATGTTCACTCTTGTTCTTTAAAAATATTTCAAAAAGGGCCATTTTTTTTTCTGGTATTCAAATTTATAACAAATATTTCGCTAAGAAAAAAAAATAAATCGGTGACAGTTTCTAAGAGCACTTAAAGCTATAGGCCTATTTACAAAATCATAATTTTTATACCATAACTGAATTCGTAGAAGCTTAAACAAATGTTCTAGGTTTATTGCACTTTAAGAGACGATTATTGACGTATAGGCTACATGTGGTATATATTAAAGAGCAAATTAATTACACTTATTAAAGGATGCAAATTTTTTATTGTAAATAAGGCCTTTGTATTGTTCTGTTTATAAGTTTATGTTGTTGTTTACTCATAGTACTGAGAATGTGTTTATGATATTGGGTGTTATGTAGGCTTAAATATTGAGATTCTCTGAATTGTGTACTTTTATGCAGTATTTGTCAGTTAATTTTAAATATATATATATATATATATATATATATATATCTCTCTCTGTCTGTCTGTGTGTGTGTATATGTGTGTGTATATATATATATATATATATATATAAATCATGTCAGCATGTTTGATACTGTACATGACAAGTTTCAAATCCTGAGCAAATGCTCAACATGGGATCTACGAAACACTTGTAAAAAATAAATTAAAATAAAATAGCTGTGAACACATCAAACCACCTACCAACCCCCTCTTTTACCTTCTAAGGCTGCTAGGTGTGTCACAAATAAGTGGAGGACACTGGGCGAGAGAGAGGAGGATTTCAGACCATCAGTAATGGTGAGAGGACTGGGGTGGGGCACACTGCAGGAGAGGAGTAGAGTGGAGCGTTTGGTAAGGATGTTTAAGGTGGTGAGGGGGGTGGGTGGATGGGCACAACTGGGTGACAAGATACAGAGAGGTATATTCAGGGGAAGGGGTGATCATGAGTGGAAGATACAGAGGGTGGGGAAGAGGACAGAGAGAGGAAAAAACACTATGATGGTGAGAACGGTGAAGGATTGGAATGAATTGGTGAGGGAGGTGGTTGAGGTGACGGGAGCGAGGGAGTTTAGGAAAAGGTTGATGGGGTCGGAAAATTGAGAAGAGGTAGTTTAAGCAAATCCTTGCCACAGGGCTGAGGCCCAATTGCAAGAAGAAAAATTAAATTTTAAAAAAATTTAAATACTCACCACCTTCACTTGCTACTCCTACAGCAAATTCCACTCCCTCGCCAACCTAAGCATAAACTAGTAGGCCTACCCACTTTGTTCTGCTGTGAACCTTTTCACTATTATTCCTTATTCTCCTACTTGACCTTGGTTAGGCAGCCTAACATATTGTCCATACCGTATAAGAATTCCATTATTTGACAGATCATAAAAAGTAGGGCAATGTAAACAAAACATTATGTATCCTTCCACCACCATGTGCTTTCCAGCTGACAATCAAAACATGTCAACAGTAAAGGTATATTATGATTGCAATAACATTTAAAGTGTGTTGTGATTTTCTTGAGATTATTTTTTAGATCTCGGACAGATAACTTATTTTCAATACTAGCTGCACATTAATCTTACTAGGGTTAGGTGGGCAATGTTAATGAAATTATTTCAAATTACAGCAATGGATAGCCTACTCTACAGATATTAAGTTAATAGAATTATTTAAAATTTAACTTTTTCTTGTATATTTTTCTAAATTTAATCAAAATTGTAACATTTAATGGCGTTACCTGAAATAAACAAACATGTTTTTACCTGACATCTAAAAAGATTAAATAATAGAAGCTTATTTGGTTACTGCAAACTGAAGTTGCAAGAGCTTAATACAGTGCAAGCAAACAAATTTAAACTTTAATAATAATTAAAATAGGCTAATTCATGCAAGAATTATTACAATTCTGCACTATCAGATTATAAAGCCGTATAGGCCTAGTTTAAGTTTCCAGTTGTAGACTATTAAACAAACTTACCTTTTGTGGTAGGCCTACCTTTGAAATTTCAGTGTAGCCTATTATAGTCATGTGACTATTGTAGGCTATATAGCAAAAATTTGTGCTCTCACAACCTAAACGGAAATAATAAATCAATAAAAAGCGTAAGTAATAAACAAACATGGGTAGGCCTAATTGCCCAGATCAGGTTTAAATATTTTGTTGATTAATTAACAAAATGTCATCAAACCAGTAAACTTTAATGACCGGGAAATATATAGACGTACGTCTTCTGGCCGTTTCTTT
>PNEQ01134002.1:0-40422 GCA_003012365.1 Medauroidea extradentata
GCAAGTGGAACTTAACAAAAAACAGTGGAACTTAAAGCAATAAAGTGCAACATAGTGCAAGAAAGTGCATCATAGTTTAAGAATGTGCAATATAGTGCAAGAAAATGCAACATAGTGCAAGAAAGTGCAAAAATGCAACATAGTGCATTAAAGTGCAACTTACTGTAAGAAAGTGCAACTTACTGCAAGAAAGTGCAACATAATGCACGAAAGTGCAACTTAGTGTAACAAAGGTCAATTTAATGCAACCAACTGCAATAAGTGCAATAAAGTTAAGGTTAGGTCGGGTAAGGTTAGTTCGGGTTACGTTAGGATTGGTAAGGTTAGGTTAGGTCGGGTTAGGATATGTCCAGTTAGGTTAGGTCGAGTTAAGCTAGTTTATGTTAATTAGGGATATTTAAGTTTTATTAGTTAATTTAATGCATGCTAAACGAACATGGTGCCAGTGTAACTTAGTGCAAGACAGTGTAACATAATGCAATAAACTGGAACATTGCACAAGAAAGTGCAACATAGTGCAAGAAAACACAATATAGTGCAACATATTTCAAGAAAGTGCAACTTAGTACAGGAAAGTGCAACTTAGTGCAACAAAGTGCAATAAGTGTCACAAAGTGCAATAAGTGCAATTACATGTAGATTAGGTCGGTTTAGGTGAGTCATATTAGAATAGGTCGGGTTAGGTTAGGTAAGGTTAGGTTAGGTCGGACAAGACTAATTTAGGTCGGGTTTGGTTAGGTTAAGTAAGGTTAGGTCGAGTTAGTTTAGGTCGGGTTAGTTTAGGTCGGGTTAGGTTAGGTTATGTCGGGTTTGGTTAAGTCGGGTTAGGTTAGTTCGGGTTAGGTTACGTCATGATAGGTTAATTCGGTTTAGGTTAGTTCGGGTTAAGATAGGTTAGGTCAGGTAAGGTTGGATCGGGTTTGTTTTGGTCTGGTTAGGTTAGGTCGGGTTAGGTTAGGTCGGGTTAGGTTAGGTCGGGTTATGTTAGGTCGTGTTAGACCAGCTTATGTTATTATGGAATATATTAAAATTTATTAGTCAGATTAATACATGCTGAAGGAACTCAGTGCAAGTGCAACTTAGTGCAAAACAATGCAACTAAATGCAATAAAGTGCAACATAGTGCCAGAAAATGCAACATATTGCAAGAATGAGAATATATAGTGCAAGAAAATGCAACATCATGAAAGAAAGTGCTACATAGTGCAAGAAAATGCAACACAGTTGAACAAGTGCAACATAGTGCAAGAAAGTGCAACTTAGTGCAAGAAAGTGCAACATACTGCAAGAAAATGCAAATTAGTGCAAAAAAGTGCAACTTAGTGCAAGAAAGTGCAACTTAGTGCAAGAAAGTGTAACTTAGTGCAAGAAAGTGCAGCTTACTGCAAAAAATTGCAAATTAGTGCAAGAAAGTGTAACTAAGTGCACGAAAGTGCAACAAAGTGTAATAAGTGCAATAAAGTTAAGGGTAGGTGGGGTTAGGTTAGGTCGGGATAGGTTAGTTAAGGTCAGGTTAGGTCGGGTTAGGTTAGGTTATGTCGGGTTAGGTTACGTTAGGTCGGGTTAGGTTAGGTTAGGTCGGGTTAGGTTAGGTCGGGGTTAGGTTATGTTGGGTTACGTTAGGTTGGGTTAGGTTTAATTCGGGTTAGGTTAGGTCGGGTTAGGTTAGGTCGGGTTATGTTACGTCGGGTTAGGATAGTTCGGATTAGGTTAGATCGGGACAGTTTTGGTCGGGTTAGGTTAAGTCGGGTTAGTTAAGTTCGTGTTAAGTTAGGTCAGGTTAGGTTAGATCGGGTTAGGTTAGTTCGTGTTAGGTTAGGTTGTATTAGGTCGTGTTATGTTAGGTTGGGTTAGGTCGGGTTAGGTTAGGTTAGGTCGTGTTAGGTTAGGGTGGGTTAGATTATGTCGAGTTAGTTTAGGTTAGGTCAGGTTATGTTATGTCAGGTCAGGTCAGCTCGTGTTAGGTTAGGTTAATTCAGCTCGTGTTAGGTTAGGCCGGGTCAGTTTAGTTTAGGTCGGGTTATGTTAGGGCGGGTTGGGTTATGTCGAGTTAGGTTATGTCGGGTTAGGTTAGGTCGTGTTAGGTTAGGTTGGATTAGGTCGGGTTAGGTTAGGTTAGGTCGGGTTATGTTATGTCGGGTTAGGTCAGCTCGTGTTAGGTTAGGTTATTTCAGCTCGTGTTAGGTTAGGTTAGTTTGGGTCAGTTTAGTTTAGGCCGTGTTAGGTTAGGGCGGGTTAGGTTATGTCGTGTTAGGTTAGGTCAGTTTAGGTTAGGATGGGTAATGTTAGGCCGGGTTAGGCTAGCTAATGTTAATTAGCATTATATAAGTTTTATTATTCAATTTAATGCATGCTAAATGAACTCACTGCAAGTGCAACTTAGCAACAAACAGTGGAACTTAAAGCAATAAATAGCAACATAGTGCAAGAAAGTGCATCGTAGTTTAAGAAAGTGCAATATAGTGCAATATAATGCTCATAGTGCAAGAAAGTGCAAAAAGTGCAACATAGTAGGCCTACATGAAAGTGCAACTTACTGTAAGAAAGTGCAACTTAGTGCAAAAAGTGTAACTTAATGCACGAAAGTGCAGCTTAGTGCACGAAAGAACAATAAGTGCAATAAAGTGAAGATTAGGTAGTGTTAGGTTAGGTCGAGTTAGTTTAGTTCAGGTTAGGTCGGGTTAGTTTATATCGGGTTAGGTTAGTTTAGGGCTGGTTAGGTTATGTTAGGTCGGGTTAGGTTAGGTCGGGTTAGGTTAGGTCGGGTTAGGTTAGGTCGGGTTAGGTTAGGTCGGGTTAGGTTAGGTTACGTTTGGTTAGCCTAGGTTAGGTTAGGTAAGGTTAGGTTAGGTTAGGTTATGTTAGATTAGGTTAGGTCGTGTTAGGTTAGGTCGGTTTAGGTTAGGTCGGGTTTTGTTTAGGTCTGGTTTGGTTAGGTTAGGTTAGGTCGGGTTAGGTTAGGTTAGGTTAGGTTAGGTTAGGTTAGGTTAGGTTAGGTCGGGTTAGGTTAGGTCGGGTTAGGTTAGGTCGGGTTAGGTTAGGTCGGGTTAGGTTAGGTCGGGTTAGGTTAGGTCGGGTTAGGTTAGGTCGGGTTAGTTCTGGTTGGGTTAGGTTAGGTCGGGTTTAATTTAGTTCGGGTTAGGTTACGTTAGGTCGGGTTATGGTTTGTTAGGTTAGGTTAGGTTATGTCGGTTTAGATTAGGTCGGGTTAGGTTAGTTCGGGTTAGGATAGGTCGTGGTATGTTAGGTCGGGTTAGGTTAGGTCGGGTTAGGTTAGGTCGGGTTAGGTTAGGTCTGGTTAGGTTAGGTCGTGTTATGTTAGGTTAGTTTAGGTTTAGTAAGGGTTAGATTTAGTAAAGGTTACATTAAGTAATATTGGGTTAGGTTAGGTCGAGATACGTTAGGTTAGGTTGGGTCAGGCCGGGTTAGTCTAGCTTATGTTAATTAGAGACATTTACGTCTTAATAGACAATTTAATGCATGCTGACGGAACTTAGTGCAATAAAGTGTCATGAAGTGCAACATAATGCAAGAAAGTTCAACATATTGCATGAAAGTGCAACTTAGATTTTTGCACAAAATGTTTAGGTTGTGGTAGATTGGGTTGGGCTAAGTTAAGTTGCATTAAGTTAGTTCGGTTTAGGTTAAGTAAAGTCGGGTTAGGTTAGGTCGAGTTAGGTTTGATCGATTTGGTTGAGTCTGTATCGGTTAGGTTAAGCATATGTTACTTTGGGATTGGTTTGTTTTTGGTACAATAAAGTTAGTGCAACTTAGTGCAAGATAGTGCAACCTTAACTAGCGCACAATATGTATATGTAGTGGTAGAATGGTTTTGATTAGGTTTGTTAGGTTAGGTTGCTTTAAGTGAGGTTTGGGTTTAGTTAGGTTGGATTGGGGTACGTAGGGATAGGGAGTGTTATGGTAGGTTTCGTGTCTTTAAGTTATGAAGGGTTACGTTATGTTGTGTTGGGTTAGCCCTGATTCACAATGCGCAGTCAGCAGTCATTATGTTTTTTGCATTATTTTTAAAAGCTTTTATTTAATAATCGGCCATGTTTTGATCATATGGTTTTTAAATTTGTAAAATTTCTTAATTTGATTTTAGAACCATATAAAATCTCTTAAAACAATATTTGTTTACGTCACGTGATTACGAGAGTAACGCCTGATTGGTTGGAATTTTGCTTCAGTCGGCAGTCGAGCAGTCAGAGATAAAGTTCGCCATCTCCGACTGCTGAACTGCGGACTGCACATTGTGAATACACACATCTTAAGTTACATAATAATCTCTGACAGCCGACAGCGGACTGCCGACAGCTGACTGCCGACTGCGCATTTTGAATCAGGCTTTAGGTTGGGTAATGTTATGTAGTGTTGAGGTAGTTTGGCTTAGGTTTTGCAGGATTAGGTTATGTTAGGTACAGTTAGGTTGGGGTAGGTTAAGTTAGTTTAGATCACGGTCGTAGAAGAACAGGTCTGGACACTCGCCTATCTAACAATGTATTTTGCTTGACCCCTTGTTGTTTGGCTGTAGTTCACCAAGTTACCGAGAATATTGTGTTTTATTGGCACTTCAGTAAGGGCGGTCGGACTCAAACTCCCGCCCACTTTTTTCCATTGTTAAATTTATAAAGTAAATAAAGATTGCTGGAACCTTTTCTTAAATTTGTGAGCGAAGAAAGTATTTCATAAATTGATAAAAAAAAAATACGTTTCGTAAACACAAAACTGTAAACGACCGGCGGAGCAAGGCAACACCGAGCATCTTGAAATGCAATTACGTCGGGGAAATAATTGTGACTGTTTTGGCATGGGGAAATGGCATTTGCAGCAGGGATGCCTCCACCCTTAACGTCATAAGGGGCCAATAAAAAGGCTTGGAAAAGGTGGCAAGAGGTGTGGGCGTGAAGAGTGGTTGAAGGTTACCGACGAGAAGTACGAGGACTCTCTCTGGAGCGGCGACGGGACTAATAGGTCCTGGTAGATCAGCGAGGACCCAACCACATGGACTCATACTACGACGACCACGGCGCCCGGAACACTGGTGAGCATTGAGCTGCTCATTACGGAAGGAGAGGAATCTTGACCTTTAGCTCCTGTCTCACTCTATCTGTCTATCCTTCCTTTCAATATTGTTTTATACTGTTATCTATAGTCTTCCTGGTAGTTATTAAAGAGTGTTACCTCCTACTTGATCTACTCTCTTACCCTTACTTTCCAGTCTAATTACTTCTCCTTGGTTCTCGAGCCATAAGCGAGACACCATAAACTTTAAATTTAGAACAGTACCATAGCCATATTTAGTAGAAGGCCGCGGCCTTAGATCTGGCAACCCTGGCAGGAAGGGTCATTTTAATACTTCTTTTAGCTCTTCAAAGGCAGTGGCTGTACCTGATTCATTATTCTGCTCTACATATAGGCGATTCAGGAGAAGCCACTCATGCCTTTGGCAAGACAAAGAAGTGTTAAAATGACCCTTCCTGGCAGGGTTGCCAGATTTAAGGCTGTGGCCTTTTACTAAAGATGGCTATGATACTGACCAACACACTTTGTGCAGTGCCGGACATAAAGATTCCTTCCCGTGCGATTCGTACAATATCATGGGCAATGTGATTGAAGTAGTTAACATCCTCCGAGCTCTGTAGGCAAGTCAGCCAAGAATCGTTGTCATAATAGTCGGCGTACTCGCATAAAGTAATGATTTTCGATTAAGAGGACATTTTGGAGGTGGGGATAATGAGCGCCGGCGCAATGAAGGAAGCATTAAGGTTCAATATAGGTCTTGGAACAAAAACCGTTACGTTACACTTCTTGAAGGAATTCCGTGGTCTTCACTGTCTTAATGACAACCCTCTTTTGTGCAGTATTTTCTGCTTCTATTCTATGCTCTCTTTTTTAGAATAAATTAATTATTATGTTAATGCCATGCTCTTTTCTTTATTTCAAATAATTGCAAATAAATATTATTTTTAACTAAATGCTTTGAAAAAATTTGAAACTGTGTGCAGTCGTACGACACACAATTTTGCCAGAGCGTTTTTTAAAAATAATGTACCGTTTGCTAACAAAAAATAATTTTGCTTCGTTTTGGACAACAAAATACGTAATATTTCAGGGCCAGATATCTATAAATCCGTTCGGTATATTACAACAGAAAAATTCAGATACAAATGATGATATATAAGTGTTAAAACTGTAAGAGTGAATTTTTATATATGTATTAATTTGAGTTAGAAAATTTTTTTTTTCGAAACCACAGCAAAGCTAAAGATCGAGGCCTTAATGAGCTTTTAAGTTTACGGTTTCATATAAGATTTCCGTGTAACAAAACAGTTTGGATGAATACACACAGAAAATACACTTTTGTTGTACATACTGAAATTTTTAAAAAAATTTATTCACTGTAGAGGAACTTTGCCGGAGAGGCATTTAGCTTGCGGTACCGAAATATTACCTTGAATAAAAGAAAATATAGAAAACTTATATAATTTTGAAAGAAAATTAAGACAAAATATGGCAAAAAATTTTAGTTTCTTTGAAACGAAGATTTTTTTAACATTGAGCTAGTGTAAAAAATTACCAGTATTATTTTCACCACAAATATTTCCAATAAATTGTCTGACAATGATGAAATTTTTTGCTTCCACTCCTGTTACTTTTTTTGGCAGAGTAACTATGTAGTGTTCAATATTTGAACAAACAGTTTGTTGTTGCAACGAAAGTGTTTTTACTGGCCAAACTCTAGAAAAACTTTTCACATTCGAATAATCTTCATGTCCCCGGAATCGTGAACAGTCGTTACTTACCGTCCTCGATGTTGGCTGCCATGCCGTGACAGCGACGTTGTTGTGTTGGTAATCGTCACTCGAAACGTAGTAACGGCGAAAATAGCCGAGCAATATGAATTATGGGTAATGGAGGAAACTGAAGTCAGAGATGACCAGTATCTGCCCTCGGTCGCGTGTTCCTGCGCGTCGAACACTGGAAAGTATAAATTCAGCAGCTATTTACAAATTTATCTGGGTCTGCGTCGAAGTTCTGCTTCACTGGTAAAAATTACGTGGCAAAATTTTACGATAGATTGTTCATTTTAAACTGGCCACTTCCCTGAACTTGCAATAACCAACAAATGTATTTTACTGGGGCCAAAAATATTAAGCTTTCAAAGTGGTGATACGTGTACACTAAATTGATTATTAATATTCAGAATAGTAAATATGGATGCCCAACTGCTGAAAGAAAAATTTAAACGGTGCTCTCTTTATCGTGAACAAGCTGTAACAGGGTGAAGATATTAATTCATATAGAAAGACGAAGGTGAAGAAGAATATAAGAAAGAAGTCGACAAGATTAAAGCCATGCTAGGTTTTTTTTTCTATTATAAATCACTCGTGGGAAAGCTGTCATGTTTAAGTAAAGTTTGTGAAAAACACAAATTAACATAATACAAATAAAAAACGCTAGAAACTCTCAGCAAGAGATTTTAGACAATTCTAGATTCACCCGATATCTATAGGCCTATTTGTTGTAACAACTTTTTATGGGTAAGTGTAAAAAAATGTATCATTTTGCATTTTTCGTTTTAGTGTGCAAATAAAATTTTCACCGACAGAAAATTTTCACATTGGTAAATAATATCATAAGTAATATCGTAATGACCAGACGCTGAATTGTATTCAGCGCAGTTATAAACTCAAGAATTTTTACTCACGAGTAGCTTTAAGACCGAAAAAAACGCATTAAATTCCCTTATATTAAAATGAAGCTAATTAAAAACCCTGCAATTACATTTACATGTTAGGAAGAAATATCTGCACAAATATGCAGTATATTTACACGACAAATATATGAGAAAACTCTGTAAACAAAAAAAAATACATTGCATTAAATTTTTCGGCGAGATTGGGATTCGAAGCAATACACCCAGCGCCAGTGATTCAGTTCTCTTAACTACTACATTAATAATGTGTGAAAGTTACTTCTCTAACACATACCATAATTACAATCATACTATAGTTTCCGAGGTACGATAAAAAGTTCTGTGTACGTCGCACGATAATTTTCCCTTGCGTATAAATGTTCGTGAAATGTCGCTGTCGAGTACAACAGTTGCATTTTACAGTGAGGTAATATTATCTTCTTGTGCAATGGAAAATAAATACCCACACTTGTTAAGGGGGTCGTTCATCAAAAAAATTTATTGTTTTATTATTTTATATATTTTTTCGAGATGTGGTTTGTTTATAGCCATGTATTAAGATATTTTTTATTGTAATAAAAAACATTTAGCTTACATAGTTTTTGTATAATAGTATGAAAAATTCCAAATTTGCGTTACACGGTTTTATACGAGAAAGGGAAAACAAATGTTAACAAAAACTGAGAACATTCCAGTGGAGGAATGTGTTACGAGCTACGCCAAGATGTGTTTTAAACCACTTTGATTAATTTTTGTACTTTCAAATAATTTCTAAAAATTGGCGGTTTGCTATTTTAATGTCAGTATTTTTCTTACATACAAAAAGTAATTCACTGCGGTTTTGTTCATGTCTTGGTGTAGCTCCTGACACTGTTCTTCGCTGTTAATTATTTCAGTTCAAGTCGGTTGGTTTTCCTCTCTGGTATAAAACACTTTTAAATTTCGAATTTGATACGCTAAATAAACTATGGAAGCTAAAAAATTTTCATTACTATAAAAAACAGTCACAATGTTTGTCTACAAAATAAGTCGTATCTTGTACAGATACAAAAATAATTAAAATAATAAATCGTCGCGTAAACTCTACTGTTAGTATGTTGGGGATACTTGTAACTCACAAACATGACGTTTTGTCTTTCTCTTCTTGGGTGGTAACTTTAATTGTGCTAGGTTGGTAGAAGTTAGTGTTCAACATGGCGATGTGAAAATAAATGGCGTTGTTCGTGACGAGTCTCAATCCAGGAGTTTTGTGTTTTATTTAGTACAATTCTTTATTTAAATTATTTACATCTGCCTTTTAAAGAATATTACCTTACACTCGTCAGCTAAATCTATTTTTTTTTCATGTGCCTCTTCTGTGTCAGTTGCCGTTAGTGAAGCTGCGGGGTCGTGGATCTAGGGGTGACCAGAAAGGCGTGCTGCAGATGTTATCCGTGTAATGTATTCACGCGGGCAGTCAGGATTACCCCCTGACCCTTGCTCCCTGACCACAGAGCACCACTGCGCATGCGCGACCCGGTTGTCGGTAGATACGTCCATGTGCGGATTCCCTAGCCCGGATCACCGGATCCTGGTAAACTGTCGTTCTCACGCCGGCCGCCCTACGCGGTTCAAACATGCCGTACAACCGAGCTACCTGTCACGCCAATATAATGCAATTTCACATAAATACTTTCCATTTATTTGGTTCAAGGAAAAAGCTATTCGTGAGCTGTGTATACAGAGGTGTCCTCTCTATGTTTACCTCATATTTATGTTCTCCGGAAGTTTACCGAGACACTCTCCGTTAGTTATGTTTACTGAAATGCTCTCAGTTACTCAAATTTACTGAAATGTTCTCCGTAAATTCAGTTGACCTAAAATGCTTTTCGTAACATCAGTTGACTGAAATGGCTCTCCGAAAGTTCTGTTGGCTGAAATTATCTTTCATTACTTGGTGTTTTAACCTAATTCTTTTTAACTAGCTGACAATAATTCTAAATTATTTTTTATTGCATAAAACTGTTTACTCTATACTGTTTTTGCTGAAGAGAAGCGATGAACTGTGCATTACTGCTTCATGCTTGTTATTTTCACATGAAACTGTATAAAAATTTTTGAATTTCTCAAATTTTCATTTGAAGCATTTTTATTCAAATACAAAAAAAAAAATTAATTTTTGTTTTTATACTTGTAGCCTGCAGCATTGTTTTTCACTGTGATTTTTTTCAGTATGGTATGTCAGTTTCTTTAGTGTCGTATTTAAAACCGTAACAAGTTACTGTGGAAATTTACGAGCCACTACGCGAAAACTATGAAATTTGAAAAAAATCCGTAACAAATTTTCGTCTAAATTTATGTCGAATATAAGAAAAATAATATTTGGTACAAACACAAAAAAAATCATGACGATGACAATTGCTGTAAACTGCGCCCTTAATACATGCATGGAGCCAACGTAAATGAAATGAGGGTAAAAATAATTCCAATATGTTTCACTGCGAGGCGGAGCATTGGTAGATCACCTCGCATTATGTAAGAACCGAGTTTGATATTCCTGATCCAGTAATTCTGCATTCGGTTTTCCAAGGTGTTCAGAAATAACTCCAGCTAACTGCTTCGATCGTTCCTTTATTACTGGCCCTGGCCGATTCGCTTCCCCTTACCTGGTGTATCTCTACCGACGCAGTGAAGTTGTTCAAGAGAACGTAAAACGTCAACTAAATACACAAAATCAAAATAAATAAAGCAGGATACAAAAAGTACAGAGGAGGAGTTGATAAAAGAACCCACAGAAGTGTAGGAAGTGTACACGACTGGCATTAATTAAATTTATATAATTTAAAAAAAATTTCGTTTGAGTGGGTCGTGATGTTTATCGTCATACTGTGTTAAGGACGTTGGACCCGTAAAAATCTAAATTTTATATCTGTGCCAAACACTGTTCAACTTTTACACATAAATTAAATGTCGTGATCCCAAATAAAAAAAAAACATATGTCCCATAGTTTTTGGATAATCACCTATCAAAGTCACAAAATGGCAGTTGCTGTGTAGCCAAAATAATAAAAAATAATTAACTTGAAGGAACAAGATAATTCATATTGATACAGAATGATGTGAACTAGGCCTACTTCATGACACTTTTGTAAACACAAAGCGATACATTTTTTTTTTTTTAAAACTTGATGAAAATAGTACATTTTTGCATAACTATGACTATTGACTACATCTAAAATTTTCAAAAATATATATTTTTGTCAAATATTTCATAAAATGCATTGATACACTGACTATCAGTTCCTGTAATTTTGAAGTCGTTAGTTAATTACTATTTTTTTTTTATTTTGGCTACACCGCAATTTCCATTTTGTGACTTTAAGGAATAATTGTTCAAAATCTATGAGACCTAATTCTTTTTTTATTTGGGGAAAATACGTGTTAGCTGATGTGCAAAAGATACACAGTGTTTGGCACAAATAAAAAAAAAATGAAATTTTACGGGTCCAGCCCCCTTACAGTAAAGGGGAAGGGTTGACAATTTTACTGTATTTTTAGTTTTTGAGCAATAACTTGTAATCAAACTGCATTATTAAAATGTTCTCTTCGGTAAAGTATAGGACGTATTCTTGGTAAACTTGTTTGACATAAATAACAAATGAATCTTTCATTAAACGGTCATCCAGAATCATAGCAAGAGAATTTTAGGTTAACTTTCAAGAATTCTCTTGCGTAATAAAAGAAACCCTTGTTGTTTTCATTTCAAGCAGTTTACCATGAACAAATGATATGTTTTGTCGAAAATAAACTTTTGATAATACAATTTGAATAAACGTTATTGCTCAAAAACTGAAAATACAATAAAATTGTTTAACACTCCCCTTAAAGGGCGCCGCCTACCCGCGCGTGAGAGGCTCAAAAGCGACGGAGCAGTAAGGTCGACCTTGAAGCGCGCATCAAATGCCGCGTCGCCTCAACGAGCCAAGCGCTGAACTAGCGTGCAAGGTTCCGGCCGAACCGTTTTTGCTATGGGACATTAAGCGGTGACCATATAATTTTACTGGCGGAAAGTCAGCAACTAAGTTCAGTGCAGGTCGCAATCTGAGTTTCACATACATCCGGTTAGTACATATTGAAGTACGGAAGTTTGAAAAGTCCGTTTTTAGCTATGTTGGAGGGCTTAGAAACGATATTTTTATGGAGCGTGGCGTTTTGACAGTGAGGTTCCGACCTTATCTGAAATTTGTTTTCTTTTCGTACGTTGGCACAATGGACTCACGTGGAATATTTTCGTAGAAAAAACCTGTTTACGAACACACCGCGTTTGAAGCGTTGGATAGGCGGCCGCCTTAAGGCGTATATAATAAATTATTTCAAGCTCCACAAAATGGTCTTCAGATTTTCTTAGCGAGACGAGTGCCTTCAAAATAACCAGTTTGAAATTTTCTTATCTATGTTACGAAACTAACGAAAATATAATTTGAAGGTGTGATTTTTACTACGGGTAGCATCTTCTATTTGTGCTAGTATATTTACTGTGTGAAGGGCGACAATTTCAAGTGTTGACAGTACGAGGAGTGGAAGTGGGTGAGTAATCAAACAGCTACGGGATATCACAGGTGCGAAGGACACACGTATGTGTGCTTGGGGGATGTTGGTTGGGGTGGCAAGGGTTAGGAAGGTTTGTTGTTGTGGGTTTGTCGTTCTTCAGGGTCAGAGAAGGGAACCAGCGACCAGAGACGCCGCGAGAACTGGAGTTCCTCGGACGAGGCGTGTCGAACCGACCTCGAAGAGCTCGGAGGATGATGAGAATAGGGAAGGGAGGTGGGGCAGCTGTACAAATATTGACACTGGAGGCCCGGGCGCCGGCGCTTGTAAAGGTTTTCCCTATCTCTGCATCCCTTCTCCTCAACACCCCTACCATCCCTTCTCTTCAACACCCCTACACCCCTGAAACAACCACTCTTGGCGTAGTTTGCTCGAAGCTTGGGCGGTCGCCTCGCGGAGGGAAAATCAAATTAGACGAGGCTGGTTTGCTCTGCATGGCGTCTTTTATCTAGGGCGATGCCGGGTGAGCTTCGGCGAGCATGCTGCTTGCCGCGAGCCTACAAGTGTGATGACTGATGAATTACGGCCTTGAAGCTGCCAAACCGTTAAAAGGAAGAGCCAGATGCTGTATTTTTTTTATCGATTTTCTCCAATAACGTCTGTTTTAATATATTTTTGATGAATGTGGCAATGCTGAGGCATAGAAGATATTTGTGATGAATTTTGGAGATCATAATAGTGTTATATGTTCATCTTACATTGGACTCGTAATCATTCTTGAAAATTAACCTGCAATTCCCTTGCAATGATTTTGAACGACAAATTACGTCAAAACAGTTTATCAAGAACACAGGATGGCCCAAAAGTCCCGTATCATAGGAAGAAACAACTGCGTGTGAAGTAAATCATAGAATGTGCTCAATACGATTGCCTGAAACATCAAAAAACAGCTCAAGGCGATCATGCATGTTCCACGGAATGTTTTTTTACCAACATTAGTCAGTATGGTTGACCTGCAACATAAACACAACTGCAAAACAACTACTATGATGCAGGACTTATGGGCCACTCTGTATATCCTGTGTCTTGCCAAAGAGAAAATGTTTACGGTACAACTTGAATAAATGTTATAGCTCGAAAACAAAACTACAATGACATTATCTGACACCCTCCTTAAGAGAAGTCGGTTGCAAGATGTTTTCTGTAAAATTAGTGTATGTGTGTATACCCGTATCTGAGTTAACAACAGTTCTGGTAATACGCTCTTTTCACACGAAAGATAAAACGCTATTATCTATAGACAACACTTTCTACTTTAGTCCTACCGTAGGGCCTGTGTGAATAAAGAGAACATGACTGAAAATATTAATTTCTGGTCTGTGGTGCTCAATCTTATTAAGACCATGATTTTTCGTTTCTTTCAAACAATTGCAAATAACTCAAATATTTTTTAACTAAATGCTTTGAAAAAATTTGAGACTGTGTACAGTTATACGATACACAATGTCGGCAGAGCGTTTTTCAAAATAACTTACCGCTTGCTAACAAGAAATTATTTTGCTTGATTTTGGCTTATTTTGACAACAAAATATGTAATGTTTAAGAGGCAAAAATCTAAAAATCCGTTTGGTGTATTGCAACAGAAAAATTCAGCTACAAATGATGGTATATAAGTGTTAGAACTGTAAAATGAATTTTTGTCATTATTTCGCGTAAAAAAAAAAATTTCGAAACCACAGCAGAACTAAAGATCAAGGTCTTAAAGTCAAAGAGGAAAGTACATAATGAGATAGTTCAATCATTTGACACGTGCTAATATCGTATAGTTGCAGATCTAATGTTGCGTGTTATCGAACTAAAACAAGCCTGGAAGCGCACGGTATGTAAGGCTGACTCTTGTTAACTGACCACGCACATTATCGCCTCTAAGTGATAGGCACTCAACTGGTGTCTATCTTACCCTTGAGAATTATTTTAAGGCTATTTTTAGCTATATTAATTTCTTACGTCTAAACAAGAGCAGATATTTAAAATATGTTTGGCCGTTTTGTTTAAAATTATCTTCTCCATGTAAGCTGTTTTTTTTAAGAGGGTAAACGTAATTCTTTTTTAGCTAATTATACAATTAACGAAATTCTGATTAATTGACTTTAAGTTGGACCGTATAATTTCTCTTTTTGAAAAAAATTGGCTATCGCGGCTAAAATCATTTGAAACAAAATTGAAAAACAGATTTTTATATCTGCTCTCGTTTGATTATCGCAAAGAAAACAGTAAAAAAAATTAGAGCATGCCAGTGAGGTCACTGTTCATCTTTTAGCCCACTCGCGAGCACGAATAGGCATATACATGTTAAGATATATTGTGCGTGTCTAATGCAGGCCTACCAGTTCAACACGCATATAAACCAACACCGTAATTTTATTTAATCTCGGTGAGACCCACATTCCTACGGCATCCTTTAGAACGAGTTTTTAAGTACTCTGAAAATTACGAACAAGTAAGTATTTTCAATGTAAAAGACACACCGAAAGATATAATTTTCCTTCACATTTATTCATTAACAATATTATATTCTCAGCAAAAAAAAAACAAGGCTAAAAATATCACTTTTTTCGACAGGGTTAATCCCCCAAAATCTTTCGGGTATGTTACTGCACAACCTGTCATGTGTGTGTAATTATACAAACTAGCTGAGTTGAAATTATATTGTTTTCGAATAAATGTTTGAAAGGCTTGAATCAGGAGGAAATAAAGATAAGTTTAACATAACAAATTACTGGAACACTTCACTCTCTATACTATATACTCAGTAGGAACAGTAATTTCGCCCAAGCTCGCTTTGAATAGTTTCAGTGAAAGGTAAGAAGGTTACGAGTATAATTAAACTTATTCTTTAAAAACTTCTGCATTTTTTTTTGCAGTTTTTAGTTGGCACTTAAGAGGGCGTGGTACATAATTCAACGCTAAAAGCATTACTTTATAACTGTAGGTTTCTTGAAACTGATTTGCGAAAATTAAACAATAGCAATCCTAGACTATAGTTTTAGCCAACGTTTTAAACATAATTGTTTCCAGTGTTACGAGCTTCTGAGGCACAATCTCTGACGCAGGAGCCTCGTGTATTTAACTGTGGCGCAAGAGATCACGCGTAATGAATTAATAATTCTGGATATATATTTACTCACAAAGTTGACAAATACCATTATCTAGGATTGTCATTGAGTATTTTATCCATATTGGCTTCGAAAAAAGCGTAGAAAACAATTGATGCTTTCAGCGTTAATTTATCTGCTATGCACTCTTAATGGGACACAAGTATCATTACACTAACGCGTGTATATACTTCCAATCTTTCAGAAACCAAAATTCTAAAAAAAATTATACCTCAATTAGCCAACTTATTTAGTAATTTATTCTTATCTATATAAATAAAACTCTATGTTGGTTATGTTTATGTATGAGATCGATAAACTAAGACATTGTTTGTCCTGTTTCCATGAAACTTTGCATATACAGGATGTTCGGATGTTCATATCACTGACTGCCACGGCTAGAGGGAACTGAGTAGACAATATTTTGAATATGATGCCAGGTTCGGAAACGTACCGTTTCCGTGCTACAGCCATTACAGTGTGTCGATACAACGGCTCAACGATGTTGCTGGTCGTCACATCGAGCCTCTGCTGTAGTGAGCAGTTTCGTATGAGATACATCCACTGCAGAAGACAGACAGAAATGTGTTTTTCCCACTGTTGACACAAGTGATAAATGAAAGATTTATCGTTACGTTGGTATTGTTACCAAATAAATTCACCTTCCTTCTGTAATGAGTCACACGTCGCTTAATTCTGTACCTTACGTCACTGCTAATTTTACATGGTGCTCTTCTGATGTCATACTGCATATCCAGTTGCAGAAGAACGCCGGCACATCCGTACTTATCAGGTACTTATCAGGTACAGGCACTTACCCCCCTTTAAGGTGGATAAGTAGATGTCATCTTTGAATTCTTGATTTTCACTGTAAATTCCACACAATGAAATTTATTAAAATTTCTCACGGACGCTATGTCGTAGAAATATAAAATTATGCATTTCTGCCACGTTAACACCGTTGAGTGTGCCTGGTATATAATTCAGGGCTAAAAGCATCAGTTCAGAATTGTAGGTTTCTCAAAGCCAATTAAAAAAAAAAAAAAAAAAACAGTTATCCTTGACAATAGTTTTTGCCAACTTTCTGAGCAAAAATATTCCTCGAGCAACGCATTTCCGAACAACAATCTCAGTCGTCGAAATCTCGTACGTTTAATTGCGGCACAAGAAATCACGCTAAACAAATGCATCATACTGGGTAAATGTTTGCTCATAAAGTTGGCAAACGTAATTATCAAGGATTGTTGTTTTGTAGTTTTTTATATTTACTTTTAAAAATTGTACACCTTAGTTGTAGAATTCAGTGCTTATTTAGCTACCAAGCCCTCTTAAGGGGAAAGGTGCGCCAAAGCAGGGAATTTTCATAATTTTCAACATAACATTTTCCCCTCGCTTATTATTGAAAATCAAGATTCGACAATCCGGAAATGATACTTTTATACAACTCATTACACTACTATATAGTCACAGACTGTCTTATTTTTTGAGCAGGGACGGCAGATAGGAAAAAAGAGATGTTTTTCTATCCTATCTGTTATCAGTAGGGACCCTGTTTTTTCGCGAAAAGATTTTTGCCCCAATTTGTTTCAATGCCTTACGTGCACATCTGAAATTGTGCTTCATGGTTATTGGCCGCGTGTCTATGTGAAGAGTCGTACCTCGTCTCACCGAGCAAATTACAAAAAATTTCCTGCAACACCACACGTCTATGGTTTGCCGGTAGAATCTCATGGCTCTTGAGAGTTAAAATATCCAATCACTGACCACGAAGCAGAACTACATATGTGGACGTAAGACACCGAAACAAAGTGGGGCAAAATTATTTTCGCGAAAAACAAGGGTCTCTAATCATCAGTGTTACAAAACTAAGAAAATCTGTGACTATGTAATAATGTAAGAATGTGTACAAAAGTGTAATCCAATGATTGTAGAGCCTTTATTTTGAATAATGAGCCGGAGGAAAAAAATTTATGTCGAAAATTGTGATAATTCTCTGATTTGGCGCACCATTCCCCTTAAGGAGAATCGAAGATGGAGATACATAGAGTTGAGCGAAACACCCTTCACAGTTTCAGATTTTGTTAAGGAGGGTGTCTAACCACGTGGCGACAGGCGGTCGCCAATGAACGCACCAGAGCGTAAGAAGCGACAAATGTCACCGAATGACGCCTCGGGTCGCGGGGCAATGCGACGTGACGGCTTGTAAACAGACATAGGGACGTAGAGGGGGGCGGAGGGGTGGCGTGTAGAGGACGCGAATTTTACGCCACAAAGGAATGCGATTTGCATTTAAATTGCCGGCAGTCACGTCCCTGACGGGACCCGCCTTCGTTTTACCCGTTGCGACGCCTTAATTACATGAGAGCGAGCAGTGGGGCGTAAATTAAGCCCCCCACCCCTATCCCCTGTGTAACCCGTCAAACACAACAGTTTGCAGTCTTCATCCCACCCCTCCGCGGCCAAGGCGGTGTTGTGGGGTGGCTGTCGGAAATTATGCGTGTCATAGACGTTGCCTACGCGGTTGTCGATGTGTGAGTAGCACGAGATTTCTACTCTTTGTCTTTTCAGACCACGGGCGTAGAAATACAGGTCTGGACACTCGCCTTTCTACCAATGTATTTCGCTTAACCGCCTTGTTGTTTGGCTGCAGTTCACCAAGTTACCGAGAGTGTTGTACATCTTTGGCGCTGCAATCAAAGCGGTCGGGCTGAAACTCCGCCCAATTTTTTTCCAGTATTTACATTATAAAGTAAATAAAGATTGCTGGAGCCATGCTTTAGGATTGTGAGCGAAGGAAGTACTTCATAAATTGATTTTTAAAAAAAATACGTTTTGATAAATAGTTTATCTGTGTGGGAGGGAAGTGGGCGGAGTTTGAGCCCGACCGACCTGATTGCAGCGCCAAAGACGCACAACACTCTCGGTTACTTGGCGAACTACAGCCAAACAACAAGAGGAGTCAAGTTTCCAGACGAGTGTCCAGAACTGTTCTTCTACAGCCGTGGTTCAGAACACAGCTGTCAACAGGTTCTGCCAACTTACGGCTACGGATCCCTATTTATGCTGGTTTTAAAGTTTTTTTTTTTTAAATTCTGAAAGATAGCAGGTATCGCAAAACCATTACATAGAAAGGTTGGAAATCGTACTCCGTAGCGTAAAATTAAAATTATACTGAAACTGAAATTAAAAATTTAAAAAATTCAATATATTTTTTTTAAATACAAATAATTTTTCTTCTTTATTTTTGTGATCATGACATTGTATCCTGCAATGTCTTTATCCACTATGATTTTTTTGAGTTTGGTACATCAGTTGGTTTTAGGGTAGTCCTTAAAACGGAAACATGCAAAATATGACTTTAACAAGCCATTACGCGAAAACTATGAGAGCTAAAAAAATTTCATACGAGTCAGATTTATTCACATTTTGTGTCTAAAATAATAAAAAATATCTGGTACAAACACAAAATTAAAAATGGTGATGAAAATTACGGTATACCGCGCACCTTAAGGGCGCCGTCTACCCGCACGTGAGAGGCTCAAAGGCGACGGAGCTGTAAGGTCGACCTTGAAGCGCGCATCAAATGCCGCGTCGCCTCAACGAGCCAAGCGCTGAACTAGCGTGCAAGCTTCCCGCCGAACCGTTCTTACTATGGGACTTTCAGCGACAACACTTATCATTTTATCTTACGCGACGAAAGGGAAAGAGTCGCTCTACAGGTATATAATATTCAGAATGTCGAGAAAATTATTACTCTTACATAAAAATCAGCGTCAAAAGTTCCGATTCGGTCACTTTCACACTCAAAAAAATACTTGTCAGGAACGATAACAGTTAACGGCAAAATTATATACCTGTACTAAGATCCTTAAATGCTTTTCGTAGCCTAACCGCGTGACAACATGTTGAATGGTTTTCGAATGAAATCAGGATTGTTAAAGGTCTGCGCGCCTCTTCACGATTCTAGTAGACGGCGCCCTTAAGGACGCCACCTACCGGCACGTTAGAGGCTCAGAAATTACGGAGAAATAAGGGCGACCTTGAAGTGCGCGTCAAATACCACGTTGGCTCAACGAGCCAAGCGCTGAACTAGCTTGTAAAATTCCCGTCGAGCCATATTTACTATGGGTCATTAAGAGTGCGTGGTAGATAAATAAACGCTGAAAACATCAACTGATGTTTACGCTTTTTCGAAGCCAATATGGATAAAATACTCAATGACAATCCTAGATAATTGTATTTGCCAACTTTATGAGTAAATATTTATCCAGAATTACTAATTGGTAACACGTGATCTCTTGCGCCGCAGTTAAATGTACGAGATTCCGGCGTCAGAGATTGTGCCTCAGAAGTTTGTAACACTGGAAACAGTTGTTGGCTAAAACTATTGTCTACGACTGCTGATTTTTAACTTTCACGAATTGGGTTGAAGAAACTTACAGTTATAGATTTATGCATTTAGCGTTGAATTATGTACCACGCCCTCTTAAGGGCGCGGCCTACTGTAATTTTCATCACAATTTTTTTTAATTTTTTATTTGTACCAGATGTTTTATTTTCTTATTTTAGATACAAAATATGACAAAATTTGGCTTTTATGGAATTTTTAATCTCTCATAGTTTTCGCGAAATGGCTTATTAAAGTCATTTGCATGTTGCCGTTTTAAGGACACTACACTAAAACAAACTGATATACCAAACAAAAAAAAAAAAAAAAAAAGCACAGTGGATAAATACATTGAAGGCTACAATGTCATGCTCATAAAAATAAAGTATAAAAATTATTTGTACTTAAAAATAAGTTATTGAATTATTAAATTTTGTATTTTCAGTTTCAGCAGCTGTGAAATTGTTACGGCGGGAGGACTTCGGGCGTAATACATGTGCCGGCCAGCGTCGCTCTTAGTGCCTCATATACGCCTCACGCACATTAACACACGCCTGCTAGGCGGCCACCTTAAGCGGAAGATATCTTCACCATATTTAAGTTTTGTATTTTATGTCATAACCTTTTTATCGGGTAAATTTGCCGAATTTTAACGTAACTGCCGAATAGAATACATATTGTTAGCATTAAAAATATTATAAATAGTTGCTTGCCGTTTCTTCACCATATATGCAATTGAAGTACGATAATTCTTATTACGTTGACTGTAATTATATCTATAACAACAATAACGGCCAACAAAGATTTATGATGCCTAATATTCTATTAATATATATTCTATTCTGCAGTTATGTAAAAGTTCCATAAATTTACAAAAACGAAAAAAAAATACGATACAAAAATCAAACATTTAAGATGGCAACGATCTCTCTCTCTCTCTCTCTCTCTCTCTCCCTCTCTTCAGGGAGAATTGAACAATACCTAGAGCAAGAAGATCTGCAGCTGCCAATGGTAAATATGATGAACGAAGAAAAACTGCACAGGATTTGGAACATCTGCGCTTTTAAAGTATGAAGGAGACTTGCCGTTAGACCTATTGATGAGAGATTTTGGTCAGCGCTTAACATGGAGGTCTTCAGCGCTGGTGAGGGGTGACATGAGGTGAGTATGGAGCAGCGCCGGAATGAAGGGGCGGGGGAGACGGGAGATCCACGAGAAAACCCGCCGACCAGCGGCATCGTCCGGCGTGATCCCCACATGCGAAAATCCGGGGACCTACCCCGCCGGGAATCGAACCCGTATCACCTTGGAGGGAGGCGATAGGTCAGACCCCTCGGCCACCGCGGCTCTTAGAACTATTGGTGTCCTTCGACGGCAAATCTCACGGTACCTCTGAGAAGAGTCTGAGGCGAACGTTCAAGAGATAATCGGAGTGGCGAGGATGACAGGTTTTATAAGAACACAGGCAGAAAGTCTAGTTAAAACAAATTAAGGTAAGAAAAAGCAAGCTGAAGAAAGAAGCAAACGTATGCGGTGTATAGGTATAGGTATTATTCTACATTAACAACAGTTCCCTTACTGCTCATATGGTTGGCAGCTATTTACCGAATATAATTCCGTGAATTTTTCAACTTGAAGACAATACTAAAATAAAACCAACTAAGTTACACATATACTTGTATTCTGCATAATTAATAAAGTTATATTTATCAAACTATAAAGATTTCTACCGACTGCACAGTTTATCTTACGCACGCAACGAACAAGTGATATGTCCAGAGAGGTTAGACATTTCCTATCGTTAGCCGTTACGCGCGGAAAGATACAAATTGGCTGAAAATAGAAATTTTCCATGGCATTTTTTAAACCTAACTTTGTTCCGAATCACATATACTGCTAGTTACTACGAAGCAGAGCTGCAGAAGTCGCACCTCTATATCAATAGGAATTCAATTTAAAAAAAAGTTCAGAGATATTGTCATTTGAAGTTTTAGTGGAAAAACAAATTTGGATGTAAAAATATTTCACTTCAACCATAAAACCATCTTTCATGTTGGAAATAAGCGTAATTAACAATGTATAATACTGGTATATTATGATTGAATTATTTTAAACATACAGATATGACAAATACATTGTGATAGGGAAAAAACTCATAAAATGCAGATGTTCTGGACGTTAAATAAGTGTAGGTATGACCTTCAGAAAGACTATTATAAGATACATTACAATATAATAGGTAATGCTTAGTTATGCCCCTATTGGTCTGAAAGTGCGAAGTCATTGAAATGAGTCGGTAAAACTACGGTCGTAGAAGGACAGGTCTGGACACTCGCCTGGATATTTGACCCCCTTGCTGTTTGGCTGTAGTTCACCAAGTTACCGAGAGTATTATGTTTTATTGGCGCTGCAGTTAGGGCGGTAAGACTCAAACTCCGCCCACTTCCTTCCCACTAAGATAAACAATTTATCAACACGTATTTTTTTATCAATTTATGAAGCACTTCCTTCACTCACAAATTTAAGAAAAGGCTCCAGCAATCTTTTTTACTTTATAAATTTAACAATGAAAAAACGTGGGTGGAGTTTTGAGTCCGACTGTCCGGATTACAGCCCCAAAAAGTACAACATTCTCGGTAACTTGGCATACTACAGCCAAACAACAAGGGGGTCAAGCAAAATACATTGGTAGATAGGCGAGTGTCCAGACCTGTTCTTCTACGACCGTGGTCGGTACCAATATCTAAATGCGAAAATCTTGGGGTTCCTAGCGATAAGGACCAGTAACACGCAGAACCTAGTTTCCATTGTTGCCACATCGAATGCCTTCTCTTCTCTAGCACTTTTACTGCTGTCGACGTATTGTCGCGTCGCTCGGCGGTCGTTGGCCGCGCACATACTCGGCATACTTGGAACGGTAAATATCAAGAATCGCTACTCATCGTGTACCAGCAAAACTATTAATTTCAAGAGGTATAGTTTATTAATAGAAAATGTTTTAGAGGCATTAGCAGTCCTACGTAAAATAATTTTGTTAGGGTAGGTAACTTTTTTTTTTTTCGTACGTTAAATTTTTTGAGTGTTACTTCATGAAAAGTGTTCCGTAGTCACAAACAATAATTATAGATACAGTGCACGAAGGTAAATATTGTTAACTGTGAAAACTCAACGTGTAGAAGTGTTGTAAACGAAAATGGCGGCGAAAGACGAAATGCTCGATTGCTATTGGCTACACGCAAACACGGATACGTAAAGAGTTCGGAGTTGACCAACTCTATTACGTTTCCGTATGCGTATCCATGTCCGCTTGCGTCCCATTGTAGAACATACTCGGAGTGCCCTGCGTTTTCGTGATACGAATGCGCGTCACTGCAGAACGGGTCTAAAGTGCAAATCATTGAACCCGCGAATTTTTTTCTTTATTTTTCTCTTCATATCATGTTTGTCACGTATATACTTAAGTTTCAGTGGTAGTAAACTAGCAAACAACCAAAGTACAGCAAGGAAGAAATATAAGCGTATGCTGTGCCGTTAGCGATTACGTAAACAACACTCCAATAACGTTACAATTTCTATGTGGGGAAAAAAAACTCTTAAATACGAGATACAGGTCACGCACAGTCAAATCAACCTTTTATAAATGCAAATTTTGACAACTGTCACAGAAAATTGTAGCCTACCTTAGTATTATTTAAGAACGCGGTTCACCTCAGCTTTGAACGTCTTTTTTTGTTTTTATATTTGTACCAGATGTTTTTTTTCTTACTTTAGACATAAATTGTGATTATATATTCTTAGGAAATTTTTGTTTCTCTCATAGTTTTTGCGTAGTGAGTCGTGAACGTCGAAATTTGCACTTTACGATTTTATGTACGCCACTGAAACCAACTAACATTACAAACAGAAAAAATTCACAGTGTATGACAATGTTGTAGGCTGTGATTTGACACATATAAGAACAAAAAAAAAAATATATATATATATCTTTGTATTTAAAAAAATGTTGAAAATTTTTAATTATAATTTTTAAATTCAACATTTTTTATTATATACAAAAATATTTTATTTTTTGTTTTTACTTAAGTCAAATCACAGTCTACAACATACACATACACTGTGAATTTTTTCGGTTTGTAATGTCAGTTGGTTTTAGTTGCGTACATAAAACAGTAAAGTGCAAATTTCAACGTTTATGACTCATTACGCAAAATATGTGAGAGACACACACATTTCCTAAGAAATATATTTAATCATAATTTATGTCTAAAATAAAAAAAATATCTGGTACAAATATAAAAAAAAAACTTTGAAAACTGAGGTGAACCGTGCCCTTAAAATAAATAAACAAACTTTTGTTGTTTGATTTGAAACAATTGTACAGTACTTAGTATAATATTTTCAGTTACATTTTTACAACAGTTGCGTTCGTAAAAAGGTTGAAGCTACCCTGCTGCATGCATAGTTTGATCGAATCATACTTGAGGCGCTTACGAAAATTCACTCGCTGGAGTAGGGTAGGTGATCTCGGTCATGTTACCAGGTTTTGTCGATTACCAGGATTTGATAACCTCTGCAATGCCTTTCAAGCATTTAAAATTAGAGTGGAGTAATATTTTTGTAATTGTGTAGCTGGTTTAGTAGGCAGTTTTATGCTTATATTTTCCTTCCGCCCCTTCATTCCGACGCTACCCACATCATACTTACCTCACGTCACCCCTCACCAGCACTGACCAAAATCACTCACTTGTTCACTTATGCTTATGCTGGTGAAGGAGTGAATTTTACCTTTGGAGGAGTATTTGAAATATAAGGAGGCTGGCAATTTTAGTAGGAGTTTAGTGGGTTTTTAAGGAAGTAGTTTACAGAACTCAAATTACAAGTTAAATTGTCTTATTATGTGTACAATTACAACACACTCAGCCACTGAAACTATTTACTGCAGTGTGTTCAGTATCAGTTAAATTTATAAAAATAATGGTTCAGCAGGTAAGCTAGGTTGAACTGCAAAAATTAAATTGATTACTGTCCAGTAACTGGTGGAAATTAAGATACAGTAGTAACAATGTATAACATCTACTCATAGCATTTGTGTTTTTTTACAAGCTTTTTTAATTTGTACAAGAAGACATCTCGTTCTGTACAAGCAGAGGAAGTAGAAGCATAAATGTTTACTGCAGTTTCCTACAACTCTACTAAACTGTCCATCAATCCAGGACACAGCATTTATAAGATTTTCAAATAACTTAAGTTAAAATACCATAAATGAAGAGGACTGAACAGAATGGCATGTACAATAGTACAAGATGTGTGTTTCTGCAAATGACTATGTAATGTGCAAGGTTGTTGAAAAGAATAGGGGTTTGTAGGACACAAATAAATTGGAATGGTCTATGATAGGAAATGAAATTAAAATAAACACCAAAAATAAAACAATGATTGTGCTATTCACTAAGAAAAGAGAGGTGGTCAGAAAGAGGTACATTTTTGGGGATGAGATTGGGAAGTTTGATTTAATATAAATATTTAGGAGATGTTCAGGATTATTTGCTTTGGGGTGAGCAGGTGAAGAGAGTATCTAAACCTTAGTTAAGGGTGAAGAGCACTGGCACTGCTGGGGAGGGTTTTGAGGGCAAGTAATGACAAGGGGTGCATGATGGTGAGACCCATTTTGCAATATGCAGCAGCAGCTGGGACTTGTACCTAGAAGAGTAACTTATATTATGTACTGTAATTACAAATCCTATATATCTTGAGGAATATGCTTTCTGTGAGATGTAACCTAAAATATTAGATACGTAAAAGGGCAGCTAGGTGGGTTATAAATAAGTGGAGAAGAGCTGGAGGATAAAAGGGAGAGGAAGAATAAAGACCCTCAGAAATGGTAAGAGCTTTTTTGGGGGAGGGAGAGGTGTAGGAACACAGTGCAAGAGATACGAGGAAGGTAGAGCAGCTGTAAGGATGTTCAAGGTGGTGAGAGGTGTGGGAGCATGGGCACAGCTGTAAAGCTAGGTAACAAGGTACACGGTGAGCTCTTCAGGGGAAAAGGAGACTACGAGAGGAAACTACAGAGGGTTAGAATGAGAACTGAAACAAACAAGCCACCACGATAGCAAGAATAGGCTAGTACAGAAGTGTTATGAGTTGGTGGAGGGATTGAAAAGGAAATTGGGCAGCGGGTTTCCTTGTCACCAGACAGCTGACCAATTTAAAGTAAAATTTTAATTGAAGATTTCTAACAATCAAATTTTTTTTTTTGCCTCGCTACCATTTGTTGCATGATGTTTTCTGGATTTACAGTAGTTACTATGCAACAGTTAGATTATATTGAAATGGGTAGTTTTGGGATGTAGGCCCACAGCCCTGTAATCAATTACATTTCTCATTTTTTTTGCCAATTTAATAAAAACAATCCAGCTAACTGTTATGTTAAAAGTTGTGCAATTTTAACTACAGGATTTGGTAGACAATTTATTTTTCTTGATTTTCTTGTGCTCTCATAAATACTAGGCCTACGCAATACAGCACACGCATTCAATCTCCAGAAATTAATTTTTCTTGAAAAGTAGGCTAACACAAAAACGTTTCCAATTCATTAGGCCATGGTAAAACGAGATACAACAGTCGTCATTGTACAAGTTACTTTTGAATGTATTTTCATAGGCTACAACGAACCATATTGTGTGTTTACCTAAGTATGTTTACGATTTCTTATTCTGTGTCACATGAAGAAACCATTTGGCACGAACGTAAAATCAAATATATATATGACCACATAGACCTAGACAAGTTTATGATTGTCGTGCATAACCTCTCACTCCTAGGCAAAAGTACATAAGCATTGCTTTACAACTTGGTCTGCTTATATTAAATAGCTATAAGAAAATATGAAATTAGTAGTTTCCAGAATGTAAAACGTGCTAGACCTATTAATAAACATAAATAACTAACATTCCTTTGACATAAGCTGATTGTACAAGCATAACACAGAAGCGGGAATTAATTCTCGAAATTGATTAATTTAGAGATGCTGAAAAGAATGCCTTTTGCTGTCCACATATTGCTATTTCAGTGAGAGTATTTTCGCAAAAAAGCATACACAATATAGGCTTGTGCCTTTAATCTTGTTTGTGAAATACTCTAACCTCTAACCTTCCACCATGTTTACTGTTTACTTCTTCATTTTTTGTGCGAGATGAGGTCAGTAGATTTGCTAAAAATCACCTCCTACCCAGACCTTCAGCTGAGGTTAGTAGCCTTCACATTTAGGTCAGCAAATTGTTTACTGAATAGCTCTCGGACATAATTTATGAAGGTCAGCACTGCGAATACAGACCTAAACTCGGCCATCATAGTGACCTTAAAAAGTTACAGAATAGACCCAAAGAGATGATGGTGTATCGCGAAAATGTTTTGTGCTAACATACCCTTGAAAACACTGTGGTTTCTCGCAGAATGTATGATTGAGTGACATGCGTCTGAACCAAAGTATCTATCTGCAGACCAATAACAGGCATCATATATTACAATAGCAGGACTCTTATTGGCTCAGTCAAATAGGGTAACAAGCTCAATGTACAAAAGAAAGCCAATGATAATCTAATAAGCTGGCCAGGGGCGTCATTTCAGGTTTTTCTTAGGGGAGGGGGAGGGTAAGATTTTTTTTCGACGACAGTGGCCTTGTTGTATCTTTTTTTATTAACTAAGCATGTAAAAATTAGAAACTTTAATAATAAAACTTCAGTTTTATGTGCTTAAGTTAGCATTATTGAAATAACAAAATACTAAATATTTATTTTATAGGCCTACACTTAAAATTCTAAATCCAGGGGGGCATTTGAACCCTCCCTCCCATTCCCCCCTTAAACGAGGCCGCTGATTTTTAAAATTTATTTTAGATTTAGTTTATTGCCTCCTTTGATCTTTTTTTTTTTGTGTACATTTTTGCACAAAGATATCGGACAAGTCATATTTACAATATACAATCAAATGAAAAAATGCCATAAGTTATACATTTAAAATTAGACACTAAAAGAGCGAAATTCAACATTTCTTGTGTGTGTTTAAATCCAGCAGACAGTAAAATTTTCCCGCGATACCCCATCAGCTCTGGTCATTGTTTATCTTAGCGTGAGTGACACATACCTGTAATCAACACCAACACTTGTAAAATGAAGTTCATTTTCACTGGCGAGTATCCCGAAGCACACGTCACAGCGATCTGTAAGGGCGGAAGTTGCGTCGCACAACACCGTATATCACAGGCTTACGAATAGCGGCGACCTTTACCCACACGTGCTCGTATTCCGCAGGGTAAGGTAATGTGGAGGTTATTTTTCTCCCCGTTTCCCGTCCGCGTCCGCGGAGTGTGTTCTCGAACACGGCGTATTCAGTTGGCGAGATGAGGTCACGTGGCACTGAGGCAGGAAGGGATTGTTGACAGTCGCTCAGTGTTGGCGCAATGGACCGCCGGCGCAGACTGGCTGCCTCGCGCATGCGCAGTTGTTGCAGCGACATTTGCTGCGCTCTGGTGGCGACGCCGAGCAACTGCCGCGTCCTTGTCTTCCACTACTCCTAGTACAGTATGTATTGGTAAGGCACTTGTAACTCCAGAATATGAATCGTCGACGTCATGAATTGCTGTACTATGTGTAATAACTAGGGACCCTGGTTTTTCGCGAAAATAATTTTGCCCTACTTTGTTTCAGTGTATTACGTGCACATCTCCAGTTGTGCTTCATGGTTATTGGCAGCGTGTCTATATGAATAGTCGTATATCATTTGTCTGAGCCAATTACACTGAAATTTCTGCAACACCTCACGTCTGTGATTTGCCGGTAGAATACCAAGGCTATGCAAAGTTAAACTATCCAATCACTGACCACGAAGCAGAATTTGCAGATGTGCACGTAAAGCACTGAAACAAAGTGGGGCAAAATTCTTCTCGCGAAAAACCAGGGTCCCTAGTAATGATAACTTTTATTTGGGTAAATTTACGGAATATTAATCCAACTGCCGAGTAGGATACAAATTGATAGAATTTTAGACATCACAAATCTTTGCTGGTGTCACAGATGTAATTGCAGCTAAGAAAGAAATAATAATTTTCTTACTGCAATTACATCTGTAATAATAGACTAGTAACGGCAATCAAATGCTTATGATATCTAAAATTCTATCAATATGTATTCAATTCTGCATTTAGGTTAACGTTCAATCAATTTACCCAAAATAAACGTTATCACACATAGCACAAAAATTTAAGATGGCGACGACGTCTACCGCTTAAACATTTTCGGTTTTGATATATTTATTTTGGTAAGTTTTCCATGTTAACAGTATTTTTTTTTCTTTGAAGCATGTTAATCACAAAACTTGCGTGAAATAACTACATGTAACTTTACCGTAACTATTGCTACTAAACTGTTTTAAAGACGACGAAGGTATTTTTGTGGCTGATACTCTATACTTGAAACGAACATTTTGCATTGCTGAAGAGCTTCTTTGCGTTAGTTCGTATAAAAGTAAAAATGTTCTGAACCGACCTTGTCGGTTTGACCGGCAAGTTTTTACGTCGCCCGAGAATTTTGGACACTTTAAATTTCCAGCTACTAAAATATCGTCTTTATTTTACATCTGTATATTCTCCGCAGCTAAGTTTTGAACATTTCACGTCAATAGAAACACTTACGTACCTTGTGATCCAGCAATCCACTTGTATTAGTTCGGAACATTTTACGACGCAGTATGTAAACACGACGTTTCACCTCCATAGATATGATGTAAATTAAGCAGAGACACAGGTGCAGAGAGTCCAAACTAACTTTAAGCTGCACTAGCGCACTCAAGTGAACGGCGCCGTACATCAAGAAACTGTTCTTCGCTTTATTACAATTCTTTTTCTTGTCAATATCTGAAATTTATAAACTGAGATAATTATGTAATTAATTTTCTACGCACCGAGTTGTACAAAATTTGTATTTAGTTTTCTTTATGTATTTTCAGGCTTATTAGTGATAGTTATTTTATTGTAATTTTATGTGTTACTGTTGCTACGCCATGTTGGGAGGACTACTTTCAGGGATTTAATAATCGCTCGCTGTTAGTATATAGCTTCGTGGATTTCTCATAGGTGCGTTCAGTCGGCTTCCAGTGAAATGTAAGTGTCGATCTTATTATTCGTTATTGTAAATGTGGAATGGGTTGTTATGCTGCAGGACTAGTAATTGATTAATTTTCGGCGCCTGTTTAGTTATTTGTTATTTTTCTTGAGTTGAAGTCCTGTAGCATAATGGCCCAAGTCCTAGTGTTTCGTTCGTGTTTTGCTGTTCGTGTTTTTTTCTCCTTTTTACTTAATAATTCAGGTTAACTTTCGCGTTCGGGTTTTTCAATGTTTAACTTCTGGTAACTTCTATATTTTCAGCTTTCATAGAGAGAGAGGGGGGCAGACATTTAAATATTTTGAGTTTTGTTCGTATTTGTTAATTAATTTGCATGCACTGTATGTGCCTGCTTTGAAATTGTGTTAGGGTGATAGGTATTGTATGCATATTACCGAGGTATGGGACTCGGTAGATTTTGCTGCTGTATGTGTTTTGGGGCGGTGTCCCCGTGGTGTATGTGTGTTTCGGGGCGTGTGTCCCCCTGAAGTTTACCATTATAAGTATAGGGGTTTTTTCAGACTTATGGTCGTATCGTGTATTCACAACTGAGGTATGGGACTCAGTTAGCATTGTTCTTTGTTATTGTTGAAGTTAGTTTCCTATAAGGATAGGGCTAGCACATGTGTAATATTTGTCTTTGTCTTTCGCTGCACCCTTTGCAGTACTCTCATTTAGACCTTCACGGAGTCATTTTATTCAGATGGACAGATTAACTGATACTTCTGCACGTCTGTTTATAGTAATTCATAAATTTAATGTTTAATGTTATGCCTGTACTTTCATATTTTTCATTATATTTACACTTTTGGACTTGTGTTGCTGATCATTTGAGTTTGTAAAATGGTTAATGGTTATGTTGATGTTTTGTTATTTGATTTTTAGTTTTGAATAAATCCCTGTTGGGATTTAATCCGATATTTGATCTTTAATTGAAGTTGTAGTTACAGTATACCATTTCTTGATTGGAACATTAATGTGATTATGATTGCTGCTATTGATGTTTGATTGGTATTACTTTACTGAGGTGTTTGAAGTTACGAGTTGATTTACTTTTGAGTGAGGATTACTTTGCCTAAGCGCCCTTGCAAATCTCTATAGGGATTCGCCACCCTCCTTACCTTGTTCTTGTAATTTTGCTACCGTCACCAGTGGTTGAGGTGCTAGCCCCTAAGTATGGGACGGTACAGTTCTTTGCCTCAGAAAAATGTGTGTTGTTGCAAAGAAAGTGTGTTAGGGCTCGCGTGTCTAAGTACGTATACTAGGACGACGGATACTAAGACTGGTGAAGTATGCACTTGAGCTTAGATGTTTGCTAAGTCATGCTGGATAGCCAGTGACTGACGTAATTGATTAATTTAATCTTCGTTAGAAGATTTTATTTCTGTTATTTGTACAGTCGGCTTTTTTAAGGCGTAAACCGTGTCTTTATCGACAGTTTAGCTTAAATAAAACCCTTCTCTTAACCTTTTCAGATTTTAACTCTAAATGTTGAAATTAGTTAATATTGAATTCTGTTCTTATTTCGCAGTCAAAATCACTTAAAAGTAGGTTTGTTTTTCATTAACAGAGATACGAATAATTTATAACTCACGTACAGAAGGAAGTTAGAGGTTGAATACTACACAAACGACAAATCTATGGTAATGTTACACTGCTCCTTACTTAGGAACATTACTGTACATGTTTGCTAGTTGCATGTGCAACACTTAGGCCTACATGGTAGTGTATTCAGGAAATGGTTTGGTTTGTAAAGTTAAAGTAAGAATTTTTTTTAATGTACACTTTAAGTTCCATTGTACCCATTTTTTCTGATATTGAAGTTTCAACCAAATTATGGTTAATTATACTACAGTTTGGAAAGACCTATATTGAAAGTTTGCCATAGGGACAATTTCTGCCGCTTGAGCGCTGGTATGTAAGAGCTGTAAACTGACCGTTCACAGAGATTTCGTGAATTTTAAAATACGCCAGTTGATAATTTAAAAGTCGAACTCGGTTTTTTTCTTATTACATTAAAGACTTTTCTGTTCCCTAAGGGTAGTTAAATTTATTTTGCTACAGTTTCGCATTTTATTATATCCGTTAGTTGTAGAATTGTCCTTGTGCGAAACTCCCCCTTAAGAAATCACATTTTCTTTCCAACCTGTAGTAGAAATAGACTAAACCAATGTAAAAAGCCAAGATGGCGACTGTGTTACTGTCTAAAGGAAGCTAACTGGATTTATTTACTTGGACATACTCCATTGCGAAATAAATGACTGTCAAAAGAAAACTAAAAATAATACAAGAAAACATAAATAAGCAGAGTATGCTTTAGTCATCAGGATACATACACAACATGAAATTCCAAAACTAGAATCTGGTCAGTTAAAACAAGGAACAGACAGAAAATAAAAGAAATAACAAGAATATAAAAATGGCTAAGTTGACATGCGACACAACGATGAGTCGAAACAAAAACACAAACAGAAATGCAGCAAACAACACAATGATGAGACTAAGCAAAACACAAAGATGTCGGACACAAACAGAAAAAAACAACAAACGACACAAATGATGAGACGAAACAAAACACAGTAGTAGATCAGTCGCACTCGTGTTCCTGAACCCTGTGTGTCTACCTGATGACGGGAACAGATTCCAGTTCCCGAATCGTCGTTAATACTGACTGTTTGGAAAACTACTGGGTTTTGTTTCGTTTCATCATTTGTGTCGTTTGTTGTTTTGTTCTGTTTGTGTCCGACATCTTTGTGTTTTGCTTAGTCTCATCATTGTGTTGTTTGCTGCATTTCTGTTTGTGTTTTTGTTTCGACTCATCGTTGTGTCGCATGTCAACTTAGCCATTTTTATATTCTTGTTATTTCTTTTATTTTCTGTCTGTTCCTTGTTTTAACTGACCGGATTCCAGTTTTGGAATTTCATGTTGTGTATGTATCCTGATGACTAAAGCATACTCTGCTTATTTATGTTTTCTTGTATTATTTTTAGTTTTCTTTTGACAGTCATTTATTTCGCAATGGAGTATGTCCAAGTAAATAAATCCAGTCATGCACTCCTAAAGGAAGCTACCTGCGACCAGAGCAAATGTAGAAACTTTCATGTTAAAGTATATGCGATGATCCCCAGTGATTTTATATGATGTCAGTTTCGTATTGAGAAGGAGATAACGTTGCAATAATAAAAATTCTGACGAGAATTTGAGATAATGTTTTCATGTTTTTTTTTTTTTTTTTTCCCCATTGTGGAAACGCTGATTTGTGCACAGTTGTCTTGTTATTTAAGAGCGCTCAGCGCAGAAAATTTCGTAATTTTATAATTTTACCAAACACTGTCCAACTGTTATACATTACATGAATAGTAATTCCCTACAAATGCTGAAACTGAAAATAAAAATATAAAAATTCAACAATGTGACATATGCAGTATGGATATTATAGTAAATGCATTAACGGTAAATTTTACCTATTTTAAAAGCCGCAGAAATATATTTTAACCACTAAAAACGTACTTTTATACTATATTATGTGTTTTAAGAGGATTTGTAATATTTTACCGAATTTTTAGAAGCCCCGACGTAATTTATTTAATATGACAACATGGCGATTCTATGCCGAGAACGAGTCACTTATTAATATTAAATGGTTTTATCCAGAGTTGTAATTACAGTAAATGTAATAATTTTTAATTGCTGATTGTTATTTTATTAATATTGGAGTAATAATTTCACTAATTTTTGTTTACAAGTAATACATAACACGTTTTCACTATTTTAATTAAGGATTGGAGATTATGAATTTGTAGTCCTTAGTTTTATGTATGTTACAGGGACTTTTTGGTGGCTTCATCAAACTAATGGTAACGGATTAATTTTACGCCCTAAAGAATCGTTTAAATTTGGGCCCATACTAAGTATAGGATTTGAGACAGTGCCACCAAAAGCTAGTGAATATTGTAGGCTCGCCGACCGTGAAAGAAGAGGGTCGAGCGATAGGAATTACGATAGTAATTTAATAGTGAACATCAAGAAAGAAGAGGACGCCGTTATAAGCCATTTTGGCTAGCTAAGTGAAAATTAGAACATTTCGTTGTCACCCAAAATTGCATATATTACTGCAAATAATTTGGTTTCAAACTACTTTCAAAGGATTATAAGTGTTATAAGGATGGTTAAGGTGAACTTTTCCAGAACTTAAAATGTTTATTTTTTGATTTGGACGTTTTTTAAAGGATAACTGTATACCTGTACCGAGAAGTCATGGGAAAATTTGACTTTATATTTGAGCAGCCGAGTAATTATTTGAGACATTTAAGTTGAACTGATATTTGAACCCTGAGGATAAATTTTAATCATTTGAAGTACTACTATTTTATTGGTAATAAATCATTTTAACTTCAGAACACGATCTCAGAACTGTGTGATTTTGAATGCTACGTTTTAATTTTAAATTTCAGTCGGTTTCCTCTCATGATATCAAACCTTTTTCTAATAGTAAATTACATCGTTTTTAAAATCATAATTGTGTTTGAATTGTCTGTGTTCTGTTGATGTGGATATTCAGGTGTCACTACCTACACACCTAAACTATCTTGAAACCTTACCACTTTAATAAATATATTTCTTCAGCACAGTACACTATACACCGTAAGTAAAGCATACTATTATTACTACTTATTAAGTAGGCCTAGTCCTTCTTTCTTATGCTTCGTCGCGACAATTTTTTTTAATACAAATAATTCATATTCTTTATTTTTAGGAGCATGAAATTGTAGCCTGTAATGTCTTTATACAATGTGATTTTTCTTGAGTTTGGTATATCAGTTGGTTTTAGTGTAGTCCTTAAAACGGAAACATGCAGAATATGAATTTAACAAGCCATTACGCGAAAACTATGAGAGATAAAAAAAGAAATTAATAAGAGCCAAATTTAGTCCCATTTTGTGTCTAAAATAAGAAAAAAAATATCTTGTACAAATAAAAAATTAAAAAATGGTGATGAAAATTGCGGTACCCGCGCCCTTAAGGGTGTTTAAGTGGGAAAAATTACAATTTTGTATAGGCTATGCATGAAATAGTGTTAGTTGTATATGTGTTACTTGGGAGTACAATTTCTTCTTACGGAAATTTTTTTTAAATTTTTAGCGTTGCGAATTTTCCCAAAACAGGGTTTTGAAGTCAAAATTTAAATATATTTAATTCAGACAAAACTTTAAAACCAATAAACGTTACGCAAAGAAATAATTCATATTATAAATACGTGTCCCTAGCTACTGCTTAAAGTATGCAAAAACCCATTAATTTTTTTTTTTCTATAAGAATTTCTAAAATATGCTAGTTTTTTCAATACTTTTAGTAATTTTTTTTCTAAATGCAAAAATATTTTGTATACTTTAATCCGTAGACCACCGTGACATGTAGTTTGATGTGATTTTTTTTTTTTCAAATTCAAAATATTTGCTGGTTTTCAAGTTTCGTATGAAGTAAAATTGTGTAAATTTACACTTTGAAACGTCGTAATGGAAAAACTGGCTGAGCTAAATTTTTTTCGTAAGAGGAAAATTTACTCACAAGTAATTTCTACAAAACTAACATTATTTTAAAGAAATATAAAAGTATGATTTTTCACCGCTTGAACGTTCTTAAGACAGTCGTTGATGCTCGCGTCCTGAGGGATTGTTACGGAACGTACTGTACCATCCTGGCCTACTCATCCCCGCCTACTGCAGCAGCCAGCAGTTAATTAGCACTTAACCTCAGCAACAACTAAAAAATGCTCTGTTTGCCTGACAAGTTACAGTGCGCGATATTTCACGTGCTCGGGGAATTAGACATCACAACGTACATTTATTGCGTTTTATATCTTTCTCCAAATTTCTTCCTTTTTTGTGTTTTATTTCATCACGTCTCAACTTGTAAAAATTTCGACACAACCTAAGTTTCTACATGCTCAGAGATGTTGGCATATCAAGGGAAAACTTGACTGTATGCTGTGTTTTAACATACGTTCAGCTTATTAGAAGATTACTGGGTTTCGCTTGTATAGTTGTTACCCTATTTGACTGAGCCAATAAGAATTCCAATATTTTAACATTTGTTGCCTGCTATTGGTCTGCAGACAGCTACAGTATGCCAGACGTGTATCTCCCAATCATACATTTCGAGAGAAACTACAGTGTTTACAAAGCTATGTTGGTACAAAACATTTTCGAGATGTACCATCATCTCTATGTATTTTCAGTTGAACTTCCCTCTTTCGCCACATTTTAATCCTACGTACATAACTGTTCTTTTGAACCCACAAGAGTTAAAAACTGTACAGCTGTCTCTGAAGTCAAGGTCATATTTATTTTAAAAACTTAAGAAATTTTAAGAAAATAAAAAATATTTAATTTTTTGTTTTTGTATAGGACATCTTGTAGCCTACAATTTAGTTACCCAGTGCGAATTTTTCAGTTCTGTGAGTCAAATGGTTTTCCTTTGAAGTATACAACCGTTTATGCAAATTTGGTCTTTTGACATACAAAAACTATGATAGCTAAAAAATTTTCATTGTAGTAATCACAGTGTATATCTACAAAACAAGCCGTATGTCGTACGAATATAACAATTTTTAAAATAATAAAATTGTTCCGTAATGCGTCCCCGTAAGTATAAAAAAAATATGTTGCGAAGTAGAACCGCGCAATGTCTCCTGGGAAACTGTTTAAACTTGTAGTAAACCCAACTGTCTTGTGTCTCAGTGTATCGTTGTTTACTTCAAGAGCGTAGACAAACCTATCAGCTGATTCAGTTTGTATTATTGTGCTTGTATTTGTGGTGATTTTTACAGGGTTTCTATTATAAAAGTATTTTGACAAACATTGGTTTTCTGCTCAAATAAGTTTTTATCTAATGCTGTCTTGACTTGTTGCTTAGCGCAAACACGTTCGTTTACATTGCAATAACTAATTAAAATATTGATTGAATGGTCGGTAGCACTAGAAATGCGAGTAAACAAAAATAACGTTAGTTAGATAAAATAAATTTCGCGGGAAAATACAACGCGTGATCAAACAGTACTGTCGCCAGCGAAGAGTAAAATTGACAATTATCAGTGCGGTATAAATTAACTTTGGTTTTATTCCGGAAAAAAAAAAAAAAAAAAAAAACATTACGTTTACTACGCATGGATTTTTTGCTGATATTTTATTTATCGAATGGTAAATCGTTCTGGGAACTGACTATTTTTATATCCCAGTATACTGATGCGTAACAAGAGATTACCATTACGGGACAAAACAAATTTTCCTCCTGTGAGATGAGGCTAGGAAAAAAAAATGTTTTAATCCGACGGAACGGGAAATAATGTACATTTGGTAATAATTCTGCGCGTCGGTTTATTTGTACCAGAATTTTATGTATGTGTGCTTAGCATACGATAATTCTAGATGATTTTGTGTTGAACACAATTCTGGAGGTTTTTTGTAACCGTGTTCGGAAATTGGGAAGTTGAGTGATACATTTTGTATAGCCTTAACTTTAGACTCGCATGGATTCCATGTTAGCCTACCTCTGCGGCAGGGTTTCATTTATATATGAAACGGCGAAAATAAAAATAACAGAGAAGTCTTCGACTGGAAAATTGGAATGTCGAGCGCCTGCGTAGAGGCGACTGTGGCACGTATTCAGTTAGCAAATGTCGACTTTATTGTCGGCACGATCTCAGACCCCAGTTACGTAGTACATAACTTAAGGACAATAGAACGCATTTAAAAAAAAGTAATTTAGTAATGTTGTTCTCCACACTCTCTTGCAGTTGTTAGCCTACAAACTTATCCATATAACAGTGAAATATATAAATGAATTATTCATACTTCGTCGGTTACAATGCTTCTGTTTTCGCAAGTTGAATAAGGCAAATTTCCCATACAATCCTTTATCGTTCCAGATAACGCCTCAAGCCTTTACACCAGTCGACAAAATAAACATGCGACAGTATAATATCACGGGTAGAGATGATGGTTTATCGCGGGAAAACTTGACTGTTTGATGTGTTCAACGTACGTTTAGCTTACCTGAATATTACTGGCTATAGCTTGTACCTGGAGCTGTTACCCTATTTGACTGAGCCAATAAGAATCCCGCTATTATAATTGTTGATGCCCATTATTTGTCTGCAGGCAGCTACGTTGTGTCAGACGTTAAATAAACCAATCATACATGTTGCATGAAACTGCAGTGCTTTCAAGGTTATGTAGGAACAAAACATTTTCGCGATACACATCACTATAAATAAAACGCAAAATTCTCGTCATTCGAAGAATATTTGTTATGAAAAACATTTACGCGTGTGGTTTATGATATTTTGAATGTACTTCATTGCTGGGGATGGTTATTTATCGCGTGAGAAGTTGTCAGTTTGACAGGTTTCAATGTAACGTTTTCATTTCCGACGGTTTTCAGTTGTAACTGGAGAGTCCCCATTTGACTGGGCCAATTATAATTCGGGCGCGCAACGATTGAACGTCTGTGATTCGTTAGTAAACTCCTAGATTGTGCCACATAAACTTCGTCCAGTCACACAAGACTCTGAACACTCGCTAATTGGAGGATACGATAGCAGAAAAGATTCTCGTGATTTTTAACCATATATATGCATTGCATAGTTCATGTATTTGAATGTTTCTTGCAACGGGACAGAATAAGCTACTGTCACAGACTAGATAGTAATACAGACGCGAAACGACGTGGCGGATCGTTTGATACGGGCGAACATCGCCGCTTATTGGTTGCCCGAGGTTATTGATACCAGCCCCGTGTATGTTTGGCTCCTGCATGTTACTACAGGTTTCCTATTGTCCTGGCTACCGGCTAGCAGGGCAGCCGCTTTACGCTGATTGGCGGTAGGTGTTTCCGCCATGTTGCTGGAGTGTGTAACTGACTTTGCTGTCTTACAGACTATTTCACTTCTGTATTCTCAAATATTCTGTGGTACTGTACTATCATGGACATGCGCCATTGCAATATTATGTCATCACAGAAGTGTTAGTTTAGGCTAAAGCCCCGTTCACAATTGACATGGCGCAAGTAAAAAGCATAGCATAAATAAGTGAACATCTGTGATACGAATAGTGGCGTTCACAATTAATACTTGACATGTCTTACATGGCGTAACTGGCTTGACATGGCGTTAAAGATGGGTCATCTCTGAGTTTTCTATGCCAAGTTTTTCATGCCGGCCAATAAGAGTGTGAAACGTCATAAGAGCTAGTGGCGCGAAAATTTTCATCCAATAACAAACTAGTTCATTTCTTGTTGATTATTTTCTTATTGGTTTGGAAACAATATATTTACTGGTGATTGTGTACAGACAGTTTCGCATGAATTGCTGTGTGAGTTATGTTATTTATTTCATGCCGATTTTGAACGGGCCTTAAGATTTCTGTGATGACATAATATTGCAATGTCGTATGTTCACTCTAGTACAGAACGTCCTTGCGTATTTGTTCTACAGGAATGGTCTTATCCGTGGGGTGTGTTGGATTTATACTGTTTGTAAATACAAGGAATAGTACAATTTTAACTTTGATGTGCCAAAAACCATAGTAAATAAACATTTTTTCATTAAGAGGGAAATATCATCAACAGCAAAGTGTCAAAGTTGAAAAGTATTCAGAACAAGTATAAAATAAGAAAATATTTGCTACTGGCAGCGTAAAGAGCAGAAATTAATTACACCTTACATTTGCCAATTTTCCAGCGTCATTATCATCTTAAAATAAAACATATTGACGGTAAGTAATTATTTCTTATCTCCATGCGATTTGTAGAAATTAAAGCAGCTGTTGGTCCTACTAATTATAAAGGTCAAAATATGTTATAATTGCAACGAATAAGGTCAACACTACTTCGTATTTTCTTTGAGGTAAATTCGTGTAATTCCATATCTTTTTATAGTGTTAACACAGCGCTGAAAGCAACTAACGTAATGTATAAATTTCACCGTATACAAAGGTGAAATTAAGCTGGTCACAAAAAGTAAATGTTTTATTATTATTAAGATAACTGTCTTCGTAAGTTCTCGCTTCTTCACGAACAGCATACAGAGATTTCTTAGAGCACGGTAGACAATATATATTTATTTATTTTATTTATTTATTTATACACTACAAGATTCAGCTCTAGGCCGGTTTACAACTTGAAGTGTTTAACCTTATACATAAATACACATTAATACAACAAGAAGTTCATTTAAAAAAGAATTAGTAATAAAATTAAAGAATTGTGGAGAAAAAAAAATTACAGTTACATAATAATCTGGAGAAAAAGTGCCAATACTATCACTTGCACTATAATAATTCTAATTTCAACTTGCACTATAATAATTCTAATTTCAATATAACAAATTTGTGTACTATAATCTAACGTAAAGTTCAACTAACAAATAACCAATTTATCTTTGTTCTAATTATTTCTATAATGAAACTATTTGCTGTTCTGTTCCGCCAACAACTTTG
>PNEQ01134003.1:0-40536 GCA_003012365.1 Medauroidea extradentata
AGGATTACAGTATGAGATGACACAGACCGTAGCTTCTATGTGATGTCAGCTATAGGTGTATGCCTGCTTTATAGCAGGTTGGTGACTCAAACCTGCAACTTTCAATTACTAGAAAGATGTATTTTACCCGCCAGACCACGGAATTTTTCGCCTATGTGTAGGGGCCGGAAAATTTCGCGGATTCAATGACATGCATGTTAGAATGCACTATCGTATGCTTACTCAAGCCCCGGTCATTTGTCCATTATCTGCTACTCATTCAGACAGCAGACAATGAACGAATAGACGGGGTTTGGGTATGCATAGGACAATGGATTCTAGCATGCGGGTCATTGAATCCGGTCCCTACCTGTGGGGGAAGTTGGACGAGTATATGACCATTTGGAGTCCAGCCTGCGCGATTTTACATGTATCTGTATATCACTGACAACGAAGAAGAGTTTCAGGTTTTGCACGCGAGATAATGAAACAAGTTAGTACAAAATTCTTTCCGCCCAAAATCTGTGTCTCAGTATTGTAGAAGTTCCACAAGTGAGCTGATTACTAATAATGTACTTTATGAATTTACTACATTCAAATGTCTGCTTACAGCACGGTCGTAAGTCTACTTCGCGTGTCACACGTCCATAATACTAGACACAGTAAATCAACGGGTTAGTCCAGTCCTTCACGAACTAACATAAGTCATGAACGTTTGTAGCAGTAAATTATTTTTGTGCGAGCTGTACCCTTACTAATTTGGCTTCTTGCAGCCAACGAATAGCGTGCCGGTTGATCGGTGATAATAATGTCGACCAATCATAAATCAGAAGTGTTTTTCCACAAGTCAAGCGAATCAACGCTGAGATACTAGAAACGTTGGGTTTTGATTAGTGAATACCTAGGCCTACAATTCCGGACGCAAGTCTTCTCCCCATTCAACACTTTCTCGATGAACTAAGAGGTAAAAAGTGACAAATAGGAAGTTCATATGCATCAATATAAATTCAAACGACTGTACATGTGTGACTGCTCTGTAATTGGCTCATTTGCCTCCAATCCTATAAGCGTACTGAAAATGCTGCTCGGTGACACATAAAACACCACATAATTGGGCGTGCATTTAACTGCTTGTTTATTATTGGCAGAGCTCCTTTCAAGTAAGTAGAGGCAACTATTTTTGGTGAAAAAATTATGCAACATTTTGTTTCGTGCACATCTGCAGCTCTGCTTCATGGTCAGCGATAGGCTGTTTTTAACTCTCAACATATTTGGTATCTACCCGCAAGTCGTAGACGGGCGGTGTTGCAGTGATGTTATTCTCATTGGCACAGTCAAATGAGTGACGCCTCTACACAAATTTACGCTGCCAATAACTACATGCAAAATTCGCGTTATAATTTCGTAGCAGACTTAACTTCACTTTCCTATACATAACAGAACATAAGCTGCGATTCAATTGGCCACGAACTTTTATGTTGTAATTGACGTGTGTTACGTCTTTACATAGACTGGTCTCTCTACCGTGTAAGCATTCTCCACGGCAAGTCACGACAATATCGGCCAGCGGGAGACGTCGAACAAGCCTATAGTCACTTGTAGTCTAGTCAGCAGTCAGAAAATAACACGAATTTTGCATGTCCCTAATAATTATTTCACCAAAATCATTGCCTCTAATTATAGACTGTACAAAGTCGTGCGTTCTCTGACCTGTAGCTAGCCTCCAATAATAGCTGTGTAATCGCGCAGACAGCAGCTGTTCATTGGCTGCTCGCTGACACAGTGATACGGCATTGGGCCTGCACTTAGTTACTTCTTTATTATTAGCTAAGCGCTCTGCAGGAAGTGTCAAATGAGTCAAGCACCAATTACACGAACTTACAGTTATTTAAATACTAGCTTGAACCCAAAAGGAAACCAGGGGCGTCATTTGGGGCCACAGGGGGTGCAAATGATCCCCCTGGATTTAGAATTGTAAGTGTATAAATATATTATTTTGTATTTTTAAAATTAAATAATGCTAACTTAAGCACATAAAACTGAAGTTTTATTATTGAAATGTCGAATTTATACATGCTTAATTAATAAAAAAAGAAGCAACAGGGCCACTGTCACCGGAAAACAAAATCTTGCCCCCCCCCCCTAGAAAAACCTGAAATGACGCCCCTGAAGGAAACGCAAATTTTTCATGTCCCTACAGGACTAATCATACGTAGAGGCACGAGTATTTCGCGTATTCATCTGGCAACAGCGTAGACTTCTCAGTCCTAATATACACACACTGGCCAGAGTCGAGTATCCATTGGCTCCTAACCGTACAAGTGGGCGGCCCTACGAATTATTGTATTATTTGCAATCTCCAAAGGTGTGTCAAAACGGCTGTCGTCTAATCACGGAAGTTACAGTGATATACAGGTAATTGGCGTTTAACCTGGCCTTCAATCAATACGCGAAATACTCGAGCCTTTAGTAATGTGGTATCACTGTGTCAACTAGCAGCCATATAGTTGTCTGTCAGAGTACATAGTATATATTCCTGCAGGCTAGCCTTCAGATCAGTCAACCCGCAGAACTTTCCGGTCTACATTAAAAAAGACAACTTATTTTTATGTAACAGGTAGTTAAAGTCACGATTTTGATGGTTTTGTGTAGTTCTTATAAATAGGGACAACTGTTTTTCGCGAAAAGTATTTTGCCTCACTTTGTTTGGGTGCCTTACGTGAACACCTGCAGTTCTGCTTCGTGGTGTTGTAACATGTAATTTTAATTAAATGTTGTACATATGTTTTATAGTGGTTGGCTGGCTGTAGTCAGAGATAGGCACTTTATACTGAACTAGTAATGTGGTTAAGTTAAGTCTGAAGGTTACGGTTAAACGAAATATGTTACTATAATTATGGTGGCTTTACTCTACATAATTTTGCTACAAAATACTACACGGTTTTACTACATAATTTAGATAGGAGGGGAGCGGCTGTTTTAATACTTACGTTGTTCTACTCTATGATGGGTGACCTTTTAGACACCTTAGACCTCACCGTTAGCATGATGCCGGAGGCTGATGACGAATGTGTCGGCTATCGACGGACGGCGGCACGTCGTGGGCCTCGACCCAGGACCATCCTGGCGAGGTGGTGACGGCTGGAAGGCTTGAAAGAGACAGACCTCGATTTCCCCGAAACATTGTATTATATTGCCACACTTCAGTGCAGGTGGGAAGAATCGCTGAGACCCTTGTCTTGTGCAGCTACTGACCTGATTGCACTGCCGTCGTCGCTAGCCCGTCCTCCAGGCGAGGCTCTTGGTAATCATAACAGTGGTCAGTGATTGGATATTTTAACTCTCACGAGCCTTGGACTTCTGCCGACAAATCACAGGCGTGTGTTGTTGCAGGAACGTTATTGTAATTGGCTCAGTCAAATAAGATACGGTTCTTCACATAGACACGCTGCCAATAACCATGAAGCAAAGTCGCAGATGTGCACGTAAGGTACTGAAACAAACTGGGGCAAAATTATTTTCGCGAAAAACCAGGGTCCCTACTTATAAGCATCTTACCGAACTGAAACTATTGAGCCTCCTTTGAAGTTGCAGAAGGTCAGCTCAGTAAGAGTTATAAAAAATGAAGTAATAAATTAGTTACCACAAAACAAAAAATTATAATCCAAGCATGTGAAAAGGGATCACCACGAAAACAGAAAACGTTAGGTTTGCACATTTAATTTCCCAATAATAAATTTTTCAACAACTAAATTCAAAATACACAAGTTTCTCGTCAAATTCAGCGCGATAAACATTATTTAGACAATAATGAAAGCGTCTGAAATTACACACTGATTGTACAGACGACATGACCAAGTGCATCAAGGCATTTCATTAATTTGATACAAGTAATGAAGATTCTTGTGAAAGAATACATAAAAATAATGAGCTCATACAAAATATGACGGTTATATGTCCGTCAGACGCGTCTAACATTCAACTTAGCATGAGCTATAAAAACTCTGCATAGTATCAATCATAAGAAATACTTAGTCAAATACGGTGTATTGCATCATAAGCAATAGCAAGTCACGCCTATAGGCTCCAAACTGAATATCTTATGCCACTAATTAAAGAAATTCAAAACAGCTAAAATCTGCATACTTAACTTAAACATGCACCACGTAACATACTGTACTACGACCAAAGATCATAACTGCGCACAAAGAAAAACACGTTACTTGAATTACACTCCATAAATGTGCACATTAAACCCAAGCAAATAACACCAGAAAGTCTACACCTAACATCCTTACTACACGATTTAATTTTCAATAAGTGGAGATCGAAACATTAAATTTACAAAAGCATACATGACTAGAATTGAAAGTTTAAACTAAACACACACTTTAAACCTGAAGTATTGAATATTCACTTATTCACGCCGATGAATGGAGCAGTTTAAACGTACTGAATCAGTGAGAAACCACTGTGAAATCGGTGACTATTCACTGATTCCAATAAAGAGTGCCAACATTCCACAAGTTAATTAGTGAATGTCCACAGATTTTCCAGTAATTTTTCACTTATTCAGTAAGTGAAAACTGTTCTTTGAAAACAACTGGAAAAACCGGTGAATATTCACTGATTCACTTGTGAGATATTGGCATTCTTGAAGGAAATCAGTGAATATTCACAAATTAAACAATGACTACTTTCACTGATTCAAACTGTTGAAACTGCTCCATCTCTCAGTGTGAATCAGTAAATATTCACTAATTCAGATTTAGAGTGCATGACGGCAGCCGCCTTACTGTCGTGGGGGGAACAAGTTCTCAACCTAACACGCTGCACTAATGAAACTGGCAGAGACTTACATATTAGCTGGGTTCAGAACAGAAAATAAGTAGATATAACGGCCCGACACAAGCACACGAGCTAAACCTGGCCAGAGCGTAACAACTTCGCAGGCGCGGAGAAGACAAGAAGGTGCGGAAACAAGAGAACAGCACTCAGCTAGGGAAAGCAGAGAGTTCGCGAACCGAACAAAAAAAACCGAAGATAGTTCAAATAAAGTCCGCCGCGCGCCACTACCGCCAAAGTCAGCACCAGACGGTGCACTATGACAACAAAATAGGCCCTGCTAATTTCCAAAATTTAAAGTTGTACTTGCCAAATTCGGTAAAGAAAATGCCGTCGTCCTTCTGTATATACGGCTTTATTCCTTTCCGAAATTGTTTGCATTGTATGTGTCTGTATCACTGTAAAAAAACTTCCAATAATGTTTAGGAAGTAATTAACCTAAACGTAGTATGGGACAGTTACAATACTTCCGCCTTGTAAATATGCAAAATTTACACTTGTTACTAATACATTTCTGGTAAATTTAGTATGCATTTGACTGTTTTATAAGAGAGTTTAGCAGTGTTACCATGGATGTCTGGGAAACTATTCTACCATACCTACTTTCTTAGCTCTCCTATACGCACTTGTGAAAAATTTACAAACTATTTTTTAGAGTGTAGACAAGAGCTAATACTGGTAGTTCTTCTTTTCTTTTTGGTTTGTCATAAGGTTTTTCTTGCATTCTGCAAGATTTTCTCGCAATGGCATGTGTCTAGGGACCCCTGATTTTCGCGAAAAGAATTTTGCTCTACTTTCTACTTCATGGTCATTTGTATCGTGTTTTTGTGAAGTGATGTCTCTCTCCTTTAACTTTGCCAATCACAATAATGTTACTTCAACTTCACAAGTCTGTGATTTTCCAGTAAAACGCCAAGACACGACAGAGCTAAGACGTCCAATCACTTATTATGAAGCATAGCTGCAGATGTACACGTAAGTCACTGAAACAAATGAAACAAAGTGGGGCAAAATTCTTTTTGCGAAAATCACGGATCCCTACTATGGTTACAAAAACGGCTCAGTTTATAATTGCAAAGAATCGTTCAAAGAGCACAACATTTTTGGTGAAAAGAATTTTGTACTAACTTCATTCAATACCTTTACATCAGCAGCTCTGGTTCATGGCTAATGGTAGTTTGTAATTGTGTAGAGGCATCACTAACTTAACTGTGTCATTAATATAGGTACGTCAATTTCAAGGATTCATCTGGCAGCAGCCTAGACTTGTCAGTCCTATACACCCACTGGCCACAATCGATTATCTATTGGCTTATAACCGTACAAGCAGATAGCAAGCGATAGCACTCCGCATTATTTCCTTATTTACTACTGGCTTGCGGTAGTCAAACGCGATTCGTAACAGCCGCCAGCAAGTCACAGACATGACAATGAAGTATACATAATTGGCGTTCAATCTGACCTGGAATGTATCTGCGAAATTTACGTACCTCTAGTAATTAAGAACAAGGTTACTTAGACCCTATATGTCTGAGATTTGCGGGTAGAAGACGAAGACCTCGTGAGTTCAAAACATCCTATCACTAATCACTAGGGACCCTTGTTCTTCGCGAAAATAATTTTGCCTCACTTTGTTTCTGTGCTTTACGTGCACAGTCGTAGAAGAACAGGTCTGGACACTCGCCTACCAACCAATGTATTTTGCTTGACCCCCTTGTTTGGCTGTAGTTCACCAAGTTACCGAGAATATTGTGTTTTATTGGCGCTTCAGTTAGGGCGGTCGGACTTAAACTCCACCCACTTTTTTTCCATTGTTAAATTTATAAAGTAAATGAATATTGCTGGAGCCTTTTCTTAGATATATGAGCGAAGGAAGTATTTCATAAATTGATAACAAAAAGTAAGTTTTGATAAATTGTTTATCTTAGTGGAAAGGAAGTGGGCGGAGTTTGAGTCCGACCGCCTTAACTGCAGCGCCAATAAAACACAACATTCTCGGTAACTTGGTGAACTACAGCCAAACAACAAGGGGGTCAAGTTTCCAGGCGAGTGTCCAGACCTGTTCTTCTACGACCGTGGTTACGTGCACATCTGCAGTTCTGCTTCGTGGTCAGTGATTGGATATTTTAACTGTCACGAGCCTTGAGATTCTACCAGCAAACCATAGACATGTGTTGTTGCAGGAACTTTATTGTAATTGGCTCAGTTAAATGAGATACTGCTATTCACATAGACACGCTGCTAATAACCATGAAGAAGAATTTCAGATGTGTACGTAAGGCACTGGAACAAAATTGAGCAACAATATTTTTCGCGAAAAGTTTCAGTGAATCAGCGAGTAGATCCTCAAGACGCCGAGAGTTAAAATCACCTAATCACTGACCACGAAGCAGAGCCTTAGGTGCGCACGTAATTGACACTACATGTCGCTGCTATAGAACCATGTTGTTCTAACTCCATATTTATACATTTTACAGGAGAGCCATTACAAGTTTGCGGAACATACGTTTTATTTTGCAGTTAAAATAACGCACGCTATAAATAGTGTTTATGTAATATCATACTGTGACCCTGTTTCCCAAGTTTCAAATACTATAATGCTAAATGAATAGAAGAAATAACAGTAAATGTATACTTTTGCAATGGAGATGGAACAAAAAGTAGAACATGCAGGTTCTATACCTTCTGAGTTGAATATTTGTATTTCCTCTGTACTGTAATGTGAAATGAATGGAGTTAGTATAGACTAGCCAAAAATCTATTTTAAAAATGGAGTTAGAACAATATGGTTCTATAGCAGCGATGTTCCTAATTTATTTCCGAAATAATCAGGGGTAAATATTGGTCGCAGATTATTTACCAGGTATGATTACCGCTGTAATATCACACGCTGCGATTACGTGGTCTACTTACTGGCAGTGATTATTGAGCAACACATGGAAGGGGAGATAAGAGGGGTAGAAGTGTTGACGCAGCAGCAGGAACACACCAGGGTGTCCGCCAATCACAGGACGGAATGACGCAGCCACGAGGACGTCGCTCTGTCATTCATGAGGCGACCGCGCGGGTTTGCCGCATGGCTTGAATAGACTACGCTCCCGCAACTGGATTATTGACAAAATCGCATCGCCGCGCGGCGCCGTTTAAGGGTATTCAAGTGCGATAAAGTCATAATTTTATATTTGCATGAAATAGTGTTAGTTTTGTAGACGATACTTGTGAGTGCAGTTTCCTCTTACGAAACTATTTTATCTCTCATAGTTTTCTCATAACGGAGCGTCAAAGTCAAATTTTGCTTTTTACACTGCCATGAAAATAGCGAAAACTAATTGATCTATTTAAATGGAATAATTCACTGTGAACTAACATCGTATGAACTCTGTAATAAAACATTTTAAAACCCACAACATAATCTGAAAATTTTAAAAATATCGCAAAAATACAGAAAAAAAATTGCAAATTCAACATACTTTTTTTTTTTTTAATATAACAGTAGTTCATGGGATATGTTTTCAAGCTTTTATTACGTAGCCCATGGTATGTTATTTCACCGTGAATTATTTCACTTACGTAAGTCAATTGGTTTTCACTATTTGCATGGCAGCAGAATATGCAAATTTTGACTTTGACACACCGTTAAGAGAAAACTATGAGAGCTGAAATTCTTTTGTGAGAGGAAGTTGTACTCACAAGCATCGTCTATAAAACTAACACTATTTTATATAAAAATAAAATTGTGATTTTATCGCTCTTGAACACCCTTAAGAGAAATACTCGCTTGGTGCATGAACTGTACCGTGCCATTACACGAGTGATCATTTATACGCGGAAGAGTTCAGCTTGTCCCTAATGCGACACAGCCAGGGAACAGCAATGTCAGATGAGTGGCCTGAAGCTCTCATAGTAGCACCTGTTACCACTTTGGTAGGCCTATTTGTCCCGCGGCGCAGTTTAGTGTTCTGTCAAGGGGTTCGTCACTTCCATCTAAGTGTTATCTTGAGGACAATGCGGTGGTCGGGCGGGTACTGACTTCCTGCTTGATGGGAGGCCGAAGTGGGTAAGTCTCACGATAAGTCCGCTGCGTGAAAATATAAACCCCTCGAAAGAGGATACAAGGTATATATCGTCACCTTAATTGTAAAACCTCCTAACTCAATGTTGTATGAATGCACGAAAAATCAATTATTTTTTTCTGTGGTGAAATAAAACATTATTTTTCATAACATTATAATAAAAGAACTCTCTATATTTACTTTTTCACCAAACTTTGGACATACCATAGGCCTACAGTTATGATGATTTAAAGAGCCAAAATGGCAATAAACAAAAAATTGAGTTACGAGGTTTTACAATTAGGGTGACGATATATAATAAATTCTCGTGTCACAGTGTTTGTTTCCATACTCCTCCGAAATGGCTTAACCTATTTCAATGAAGTTTTGTATATACATTCGGTAGGTCTGCGAATAGGTTTTAATCTATTTATTATACTCCTAAGTGGTATTGTTAAGTAAATATTTTTAATGTAATAATTTTAGAACCCGGTCGATAACTGTGTAAGTGATAATTGATCAGTTATCCCCACGAGCTGATACCAGTCTATCCCCACCAGATGTCGCTGCTGTATTATTATTTATTTATTATTAGACCTCTTCCACTTATATACCACATCCTTACACACTTGCAATAAGTAAGTAATGTGACAAAACAACGTTTGTCGGGGCAGCTAGTGTGTGTGTGTGTGTGTGTGTGTGTGTATATATATATATATATATATATATATATATATATATATATATATATATATATATATATATATATATATATATGTATATATATATCCCTAATGCGATCAATATCTACGAAAGTAAAGATGACAACTTCATAAATCAAAACCAGAACACATGAAGATTAGCTCAAGAAAATAAAATCATGAAACAAGAATACTTTAATAAGATAAATTATAAGAAAATTCAATATAGGGTAAACTATATTGAAGATAAAGGAAATGAGGATCTCTTTGGAGTGGTATACAAGACCGCTGCCAATAAAACTAAGAAAAAACAACCAACATCTAGCATAAGAGCACCAGAAGGACAAACACTGTCACTGGAGGATAGTGCACAGACTTCTGCTCCATGGCTTACTTCCGGACAACTCGGAGATGGGCGAAGATGAAATTCACAAACTGAAAAAATTATCGATGCACCTGATACCATATACTCAAGAAGCTTCACAATCTACTTTGGAAGAACTTCAAGAAATAGTGACAAATATGAAAAATAAGAAGGTGCTAGGTATTGATGTAATTACTACGGAAATAGTAAACGCAGCTTTTCAAGAATAAAAACTGTACTCTTGGAAGTGCATAAACAGTTATTAAACAATGGGATTTTTCCCAAGGCATAGAAAATTGGATTAGCACGAATCCTATACAAGGGAAATTGAAAGGATCCAAGGAAAATAAAATTATACCGGCCAATGACTTTATTACCTGTACTCGGCAACAGTTTAGGAAACATTTTGAATTAGTATGTTTATTTCTCAATAATTAAATTTGATCTTCAATGTTTAATCTGATATTTGAAAACCACAGTTAAAATCAATAACTGAAATATAATTTAAAAAATTCGCTACGTGTTAAAAAAAGGTTTCCAAAGGTAAGTTACTATTATATTTTTGTTTGCTCGTTTATTAAAGTGAATTATGTGATTCGAAAGTTACAATTAAATGTATTGTAATATTTACAGTAGGCCTGCAAAGTAACATTAAATCCTTATGTTAGGTTTTTCCAATGAGTTTTGAAATATTCAGTTTCGCTCTATTGCTCTGTATAAAGTTACGCTGATTTTAAAAATTCACACTCAAAATTAACAGTATGTTTATTGATAAGAAAGAACTGTACAAAATCAACACGCATCACTGGTATACAAACATGAAAAGTTTCTTTCACGACAACACTATTGCTCAAGTGCGGAGGTTGGGTAAGTAGTTAGTTGCCTATTTATTTTTTTTTAATTTGAGTGCATTCTTTTATTGAGCTTATGGCATAATTTATTTTAAAAAAATAATTATAAATAACGTAAAATTATGGTTTTTGTAAATCTATGGCAAAACACTTCTTGTTATATTTTTACTAGAGTAAATATTTGATTTTATCTGTAAGTTAATTTCGCTGATGAAATCCGTAGTTTTCCACTAATTCAGTTTCAGCAGTTAAGGTCTAGGGAATATCACTGGTAAACTGGGAATATTCATAGTTTTCAGTTCAGAGTACAGCACGACTATAACCATATTTAGTAAAAGGCCGTGACCTTAGATCTGGCAACCACGCCAGGAAGGGTCATTTTACACCTTACGTCTCGCCAACGGCAGTGGTTTATCCTGATTCGCCGATATATAGGGCAGAATAACGAATCAGGTACAGACATTGCCATTGGAGACCTAAAAGAAGTGCTAAAATTACCCTTCCAGGCAGTGTTGCCAGATCTAAGGCCGCGGCCTTGTACTGAAGACGGCTATGACACTGCCTATTTAAATATTACTAAACAATCAGGCAGACGTAACTAGTGAATGTCCTGTGCCTTCGCTACGGGTGACAGAGTTACTTCAAGAGAAGCCATTGATGTAGGTTTCGTCTGGCGGATCCAGAGCACTCCCTAAAGCCCTGCAGCAATCTGCATGGAGAAGGAAGTCTAACAATGTTACAAGACGCGACGCTGAAAGAAAATTCCTCTTCAGTTAGGAATATTAGTACAAGTATGTGAATGTATAAACTGCATATGTCGGAGACGAATTTAAAACCACTGCTCCACTGTGAATTATATTCTTGCTCGCTGATTACTGTCAAACATGTACGAAGACCAAAATTTTCAAGAACGGTAAGCCGACAAACGCGATATTTTATCTTCACATTAAGGCAAATCACGTTGCAGGCTTCACATACTTGGGAAGGATATATACCTGGTTCACTAGATTACCAACAGAGAGCAGGCACGTGTAGTTTAGGCAATTAGTGACCGATATATCACTCATAAGGCCGTGTCTGAATTCACCCAAATAGTGCTCTTTCGTGCTCTCGCTGTCGCAAATACGTCACAACTACTTCAGAGAGAGAGCACTCTCTGCATATCTCAATTGTTCGCCGAGAGCACGAAAGAGCGAGAGCACGAAGTTGTATACTCGCTCTCGCTCTCTCGTGCTCTCTGGCGTACGCCATCTTGATTTCAACTATGGTTTGAGGTTACTGAAGAAACGTGCGACATATACTGCAAATATGTCATTATTTATACCTAAATAATTATTTCCAATGAACAGTTACCTATCGCGAGTAATTCGGTAAACACTTTCGGCCGTAATATGCCTTTAAATAGACACAACAAAAAATTTTGGCATCGCCTATTAACAGCTATTCCCGCTTGAAATACAGCGCCGATAAGTTTAAGAATTGTTATCTGATTAGTTCATAAGTGTATTTAATATGTCTATAACTTATTAATATAATTTTCGCACTTGTAACCTCTGCATCGTTTGTTTACAAATACGAGAGAGCGTCGTCCCAATTGTAGAGAGTGAGAATATCAGAGAGCAAGCAAGAGCTCTCTCTTGTTGTGCGAAAGAGCACTCTCTCAACAGAGTACTCTTTGAATTGAGACACGGCCTAAGTACAGGCCTGAAATATTCGCGAGTTCGTTGAGGCACAAGCTAGACTTCAAGCAACTGTGAGATCGGGTTACTTTCGCAATTGGCCCTCGACTTGTCATACACCTCTTACAAGGCGCCAATTTAAAAAAAAAAAAAAGCAACTAATTTAATGACCTACAGCGAGAGCAGCCAATTGGCAGTTGTTATTTGTGTCAGTGAACACATATTCTTGGAAGCTATCCTACACGTCAGCGAACCCGCGTATTTTTCCGGTATCTACACATAAGATAACAACTAAATGTTAACCCTTGCAATCGCACGGTATAGCACGCAGTACGTTGCATAAGATTCTGATGTATGATTCGAGCTGTGCTCGTAGGAAACCAACGCTTAGTAATTAAAGTCCCATGCATCTGGGAAACGATATTCGCAGATGAGAACTTTTCTTTGGTTGGTAAACAGGTACAGCCAACAGCAACTTACTTAACATGCATACTTAATTGGTTCTGAGGTATAAGTAAGCATCACTCCCGCTAATATAAAGTTCTTACCATAAAATACCTTGTTTACAATGACTAAAATTATAACTATATTTGTGACAGAAATATTTAAGTAACATGCAATTCAATGATTCCGCATGACAAATTAATGAAAGATTCCATTGCTACTTATTTCACGCAGTTTACCAAGAATATATCGTATGCTTTGGCGAAGAGAAAATTTTGATAACATAATTCGCATAAATGTAATGGCTAGAGATGATGGTACATCGCGAAAATATTTTGTGCCAACATACCCTTGAAAACACTTTAGTTTCTTGCAATATATATTATTGGGTGATATACATCTGGCACAACGTAATACTCTGCAGGGCAATAACAGACATAAAATATAACAAAATATGAATTCTTATTGGCTTAGTCAAATAGGGTAACAGCTCCTTGTACGAGCGAAACCCAGTAACTTTAGGCAAGATGAACCTACGTTGAAATCCAGCAAACAATCAAGTTTTCCTGCGATAAACAATCATTGGAGATGATGGTTTATCGCGGGAAAACTTGACTGCTTGCTAGATTTCAATAGACTTTCAGCTTTTTATAGTATTTCTGGCTTTCCCTTGTACGTTGAGCTGTTGCCCTATTTAACTAAGCCAATAAAAATCCCGCTATTGTAAAATTTTATGCCTGTTGTTGATCTGCAGACGGCTACGTCCTGTCAGATGTATATCATCCAATCATATATATTGCAAGAAACTACAGTGTTTTCATGGGTATGTTGGCACAAAACGTTTTCGAGATACACCATCTTCTCTAGTTATGACCATACCCGTCTTTAGTCGAAGGCTGCGGCCTTACATCTGGCAACCCTGCCAAGAAGGATCATTTTAACACTTCTGTTAGCTCCCCATAGGCAATGGCTTTGCCTTATTCGTTATTGTGCCCTCCATATCGGCGAATCAGGGGAACCCACAGCGTTGGTGAGACAAAAGAAGTGTTAAAATGACCCTTCCTTGCTGTGTTGCCAAATCTAAGGCCGCGGCCTTCTACTAAAGACAGCTATGTCGTGGCTCAAAAATATAAAGTACAATAGAATTGTCTAACACTCGCTCTTAAAGCCACAAAATGTTACTATTCATAACATTATTAACGAAACGCTCCACAAAAGTGGCTACTTTACCGGGAACAGTTTGTACATTAAACTTCGTGTCCAAGGTTCTCGTGGACGGCAGCCTATCTCGCAGTCCGGGCATGAGACGTCAGTAAATTAAGCTACATTTCAGGGTGGTTTCCGCCAGAATTTCCCTGCAGGAGCTTGGCCTGCGATATTAGAGCAAGGGTGGCTCTGAGTAATTGAGGAAGTTTGTTGCTCGATATTGTCGGTTTGCACGCACTTCTAAACCCGGCCGGGCTGCTCCGAGGCATACTTAGCAGCTATTATGGCTAAGCTTCATTAAGGGCTTTAGATAGAAGTAAATATTTTGGTCTTTACCTTTATAAAAACACTACTTAACTTTTGAACATTATAACATGTATGTACAGAAAGTAATTTTCCGCTTTCGATGCTCGGAGACTTGCGGGCGATAAAGTTCATACTGCCATACCATAGCCGTCTTTAGTTGAAGGCCGCGGCCTTAGATCTGGCAACTCTGTCAGGAAGGGTCATTTCAACACTTCTTTTGTCTCGCTAACGGCAATGGCTTCCCCTGATTCGCCGGTATGCATGGCACAATAACGGATCAGTTAGAGGCATTGTCTTTGGAGAGCTATAATAAGTGTTAAAATGACCCTTCCTGCCAGTGTTGCCAGATCTAAGGCCGCGGCCGTCTACTAAAGACGTCTATGGTAAAGCACAACAGTAGATACAAGCTTTCTTCAAACTTTCCGCTGTTAAAATTGTAGGCTTCCCCGTTTGAAGTACCACATAAAAAAGAGCGAAACGAAAGCACTGCAGGTACCTTCGGTAGACAACAAACACAAAGAAGCGGCTACTATCGAGTATGACCATAGCCGTCTTTGGTAGAAAGCCGGGTGCTTAGATCTGGCAACAGTGCCAGTAAGGGCCATTTTTGGTCTCGCTAAGGGCAGTAGCTTCCCCTGATTCACCGGTATGTAGAGCACAATAACGAATCAGGTACACACATTTCCTATGGAGAGCTAAAAGAAGAGTTAAAATGACCCTTCCTGGCAAGGTTGCCAAATCTAAGGCCGCGGCCTTCTACTAAAGACGGCTATGGTTTTACGAATCCGGGCGCTATTTTATACTTATATCAGTCTGAAAAAAAAACCGTTTTTATCCATTTTGATGTTTCCCAAAATCATGTTTATAATCAGCGTACTGTATTTTAAGACGATAGCAAACATAGTTTCACGTCTGTGTTTTTTTCGTACATAAACATTTTGCGAATAAGTTTAACGGTTCTGCATATAAAATAATAAACGCGGCACGCTACAGCACAGTTCTTGGCGCCATCTGCACAATCATATTACAGGTTGTTTCACAACCAACACTTAAGAGTACATACGTGTAAAAGTATAAACACTGAGTGTGCATGCAAACATTCACATCGCCACGTGTCGTGTGTATGTACGTGACTCAGTTGACCTGATTCTTTTTTCTGACATACGGTAAGTGGTGGGTGCGAATCCAGCTTAAATGTAGTCGAAATAATGTTAGACGAAAGTTAAGTTTAATAATGGTCTTTACTAAATTCTTCCTCTTTTTGTGTTACATTCCATTATTTGTATCGTTGCAAAACTATTAATGTGTCATAATTTACTGCCGACATTTTGCACTAGCAAAAACAATGCTTGTACGCGTCTATATTCTATGGTGTTCTGAATGTGAACCCAATAACCTTACCTACTTATGTTAACTGTAGTTACGAATCTGACTTAAGTGTTTCAATCACTACGTGCTCTACAAATTGCGTTCTATCTAAAAACCACGATTTTATAGCTAAAAAAGGTTTGCAACATTTGGTTTCATTGTCTTGTTTACATATCTGCAACTCTTTTTTCACGGTCTGTGATTGGATGTTTAACTAATCCTGGGGTTTGACTAGAAATTACAGACGTATATGGTGGGGCCGCGGTAGCCGAACGGTCAGACCATTCGCCTCCCACCAAGGTGATCCGGGTTCGATTACCGGCGGAGTTGGTCCCAGGATTTTCGCATGTGGAAATCGTGCCGGACGATGGCGCTGGCTGACGGGTTTTCTCAGGGATCTCCCGTCTTCCAGTCATTTCATTCCGGCGCTGCTCCATACTCACCTCATGTCACACCTCACCAGCGCTGAAGACCTCGGTGTTGAGCGCTGACCAAAAATCTCTCTCACAGACATATGGTGTCACAATGCTTTAGGTACCCCTTACATTTACGAAAATAATTCTTCACCCCTTTGTTCAATGCCGCACGTGCACATCTGCAGTTCTGCTTCGTGGTCAGTGATTCGATATTTTAACTGTCGCAAGCCTTGGGATTCTACCGGCAAATCACAGGCGTGTGGCGTTGAATGAATGTTATTGTAATTGGCTGAGTGAAATGAGATACAGTTCTTCGCACAGACACGCTGCCAATAACCGTGAAGCAGAATTGCAGATGTGCACGTAAGCCACTGAAACAAACTGTGGCAAAATTCTTTTCGCGAAAAATAAGGGTCCCTACACATAAGACATTGAAACAAAAAGTTGCAAAACTATTGTCGCGAAAATCAGAGATTCTTGTATCGCACAACACGCACCGTCCAATGAAATGTGTCGTCCGGTACGTAGCCACCAATAATATCTGCGATGAGATTCCATACCAACATGGCACAAGCCGGGCACTGTGCACTCTAGCTTATGTACTATGACTAGAGATGATGGTATATCGCGAAAATGTTTTGTGCCTAGATAGCCTTGAAATCACTGACACAACGTAGCTGTCTGCAGACCAATACCGGGCATCAAATAATACAATATCAGGATTCTTATTGGCTCAGTCAAATAGGGCAACAGCTCCACGTACAAGCTAAAGCCAGTAATCTTCTGGTAAGCTGGACGTGTATTGAAATACATCAAACAGTAAACTTTTCCCGCTATAAACCATCATCTCTAACTATGACGTAACGCAGAAACGTATAATTATTCAACCCATGGTCATATAGTGTTTCGTATCCTCTGACACTGATGCTTGTTCTTCCAAATACCGCCATGCTATTTTCAATATCATATTTACCATCAACTCAAGAGAATCATTATGCTATTATTGTATTCCGATAAGTTCACGAACGCTATTAAAAAAAACCTTAATATATGATTTCAAAACGCAAGACTTTCACAACGACGGATTTGAATGTAACATTTATAGTGTTAATCGTTTACTTTCGACCGGAATTGTCTGATAAAAGGTGTTCGTAAATACTCAGCGTGATAACAAACAAACAAGTCGACAAGGCTGGCCAATCACAACACAGCAGCTTTCTCTTTGCGCAACAAAAATATTAAGTTATCGTTCTTCCTTCTATAATTACTATACAGGCTGTGGTGTCGTTATATTGAAAACAGCTTATGATAAAATATTTATCGTAATAACTTGCAGAAAACGGAACACTCTGTCGCTATGTTACAAGTTGTAGTTATCGGTGAGCTAAATCATGGCCGTATTTAGTAGAAGGCCGGATTCTTGAATGTGGCAACACTGCATCGGAGGCCTGACCCTAGTCTCTGCAACGTGTCTAGATGCAGCTTTAGTGGCGTGTACACGTCTGCACTGACTAGGGTAGCCAATGAGCGACCGGCAGCATGCTTCCGATGCAGCGTTGTAACATTCAAGACTCCGGCCTTATACTAGAGGAGGCTATGGCTGAATACATGGTATTTATTTGTCTCTTCGTGATGTCTGGTTGTGGCAGCCGTGTGGGTGAATCTTCCGGGCATCCGAGTCCTAGAAATGAGGAAGTGTACGGACGAAGCTACACGCGCATCAATCCACCCCTAGCCCCTAGGCCACAGACGCAAGTCACTAAATTGCCGTGCAGTCCTCTTGCCGACAACGTGCCTGTACGAGACTTTCACAGGTTAACGTGTAATTTTATGAAGTAATATTAAAGATAAATGTGTATCGTACACGCCTATAACTTTCAAAAGGTTTTGTTTCAAGATTTCCATACCTAAAAAGAACCATAAAAACACCCATTGTCGTCAATTTTTGTTGAAAGAAAATTTGCTCAAATGACTTGTGGCGAACTTGACATAAGTGTACACAAGCATATCGTTCCTTACATGCTATTGCTAATCAGACATCATTTCTCGGGGAGATGAAGAGTTTTCTAATTATCTGGTTACGACCTTTGACCTTTTTTTTATCTTAAACGCATATCTAGAGGCAAGAATTTTTCGCGGAAAGATTTTCACACCACTTTGTTTCAACGCACACAACTGCAACCCTATTTTGTGATCAGTGATTGGATGTTTTAACTCGCAGCGTGTTGTGGTTCTGTCCAGAAATCACAGCGAACATTGTTCTCGTTGGTGTAGTCAACTTTGCACAAACGAACACAACCAATAACCATGACGTGTACGTAAGGCATTGAAGCAAAGTTATGCAAAGAGTATTTGCGCGAAAACTTTTAGTTCTAATGACGTCTGGAAAAGACCACTTAAATTTAAATTTTATAAAACAAATACAATTAGTCCTAACTCTTTTATGTTGCGCGGTATTCCTTAAGAATTTTTTATTCGAAATTTGTAAGACAGAATCGTCCTATTGATAGACACCTGAAAAATTCATTTTTTTTAGGCACAAGCTAGAATTCCATCAACTGTACGTTCGCGTCACTTTCACAATTGGTCCTTCACTTTTTTGACATCCCGTATAAATCGCTGAGCCAGTACGTATTACAATTTAACTCAATGCAGGCCCGTACCACTGTGTTCTCGAGCATCTAACGAAGCACTGAGGTCTGCTTGAATACACACACACACACACACACACATATATATATATATATATATATATATATATATATATATATGTATATATATATATATTCTTGGAGGCCAGCCTACAAGTCAATGAACAAGCGAATGTTCCCTGTCTCTACCCACTAATAAATTAAAAATAATATATATTTATTTACATTGATTCCTAATTTCAGCCATACGGCTGCAAGCTTGGGGCGGAGCTAATTACCATGCGCTCTGGTTAATGGTGTTATGTATCATGCTTGCTCGGGTATTTTGAAGTGGAGCGTTATGTTTTGACTGCATTACGTTTCTGAACACTAAATTTCTTGTTCAACTTTCTTTGTTGACTTAACTAACGAATAAAACTGTAGACTAGTGATACGTAGAGACACTGGAAAATCGCGAAAATATTTAACATAGTCTCCAATGAACTGTAGTATCTCAATCGTGACACGTGTGAACAGTTTTCTGGAAAATCACATACGTTCTTTGTTAAAACTGTATAGTTACAATTGGGTCTGTTGAAGAGGGACACAGTGCTTTATATAAACAATAGCCAACATAGGTGCAAAACCTTCAGTATTATACATAGTATGTTGGAGCCTAGCGAACAGTCAACTTTTCCCACGATTTACCAGTGTCTCTAGTGATACGAAATTCATAAAGCTTCCAGTATCAATAAACCAGTTCCCTTACGGTACTTCTGTACGATTCCTATCCTGTGCCCATCGGCCAGCCCACAGAAGGAAGACTTTCCCTAGCTCCGTCTATTCCATTTCGCCTTATGTCCTTTTGTTTAGGGACGAAGAAGGCTGGGATGAGGGGTGTGCCAAGTGTCTGGGAACAGGAAGAGGCGCCGGGGGAAGGAAGCTACGGAGAAGGGGGCAGAGGGAGGAATTGAACAAAAACCTCCCCGAAAATGCACTCGATGACAAATGACGACATTAAAGCTCGCGAGGAAAAGGAAATCCGTTTTGTCTTCTTTCTTCCATTCTTCTTACCTAGCCGTCCCCCTCGCAAACCCAACCCCTTTTTCTCCCCATCCTCTCCCTTCCAAAAAAAAAAATCTTTTCTTACGTGGGCACGTGCTCACCTTCTCGAATTCTGTCTTCTCTTTCTTTCTTGCGTTGCTCCTCCTTCGCGTCTATTGTTGCGGCCGTGGCTGGAAGAGGTTGCAGACAAAAGGAAGACTGTGATTGGGTGGGTTGGTGAGTCTGAGTACCGAGGAAAGAGAAGGAATGGGTAAGGAGAAGGTTTGTAGGGACCAGAGCGACTGCACAGAGGCAACCAAGTAGTTTTCCAACCCCCCAGGCCCAAGCTTGGTTCCTCAGACCCCTCGGGCGGGCTTCTTCAGAGGTTTGGAAGAGTATGCGTGTCGAGGAACTTATGTGTAGATAAGGCGGTTCTCATGTGAGCCCTGGTCCGTCGTCGAGAAAAAGGGTAGAAGCAGGGGAGGGGGGAGATAAAATGACTGTAACACACGTACACGCGTAAACCGTGCGCGTAGGTCTCAGGAAACCCTAGGCGGTTCGCAGACAACAATTTCAGATCCCCGCCTCGATATCGTCCGCACGTGTTCTCGTGTCTGCTTGAAGGAAACGGTTTTGAAGTCCACGAGGGGGAAAAAAATAACGGTAAGGTGGAAACTCTGCGAGGGCTCCACGCCCGACGGCTGACGATCTCCGAGCAGCGGGAGGGATCTTTACTTCTCTCAGAGTGTGTTCCGAAGAGAGCGGAGGTGGTCATAAACTTCAGATGGGTCGGGGGAACTTTGTAGCCACGTAGGAGACGTTAAAATAACTCCTCGCTCAAGTCCCTAGCGCTAGCTTGGCCTGTTCTCGCTTTAACTGCGCCTGTTTCTTACGTTTATCAGCACATTCGCGTGAACTTAAGTTAACTTACGTACCTGCTATCTCCGCATTTGCCCTCAACCAGGACTTTCATTGCGTGGTTCGGTAAAGTTTTAATCAAAGTTGGTGCGTCTCAACAAAGTTGGATACTGTTAATTAAGCGAATATAATATAAAACTTTGTAAAATAAAAGAAAAAAAAAACAAGTTCGTTGTTATTGCATACATCATAAAGTCAACACACAGGCCTAATTTGTTCCCATAAATATTGGTTGTAAATTGAGAAATACAGCGTCGTATATAGTGATTCATCTCCTCATTAAACATCACTAATCTCTAAGTCAGATACTCTGTAATTGTAGTAAATAGCTGTTTTCCTTATAATAATCAATTACTAGCAAAATGTAACACATTTTATGCTTTAAATAGTTTCGTATTGTAAGTATCAGTTAGAAATTTGGTAAATTACATATTTTTTACTCCATTGTTCCGGAAATATTAATTTTTGTTACGTAAAAATTAACTTAAATTAATTTCATATTACAATAACATTTTAGTGTACTGAATGACACCATTTATTTACAGTTGTAGTCCGGCCATTGTTAGTTTTTATATGAGCTTCTTTTGAGATTATCCAATGCAGAAAAGATAGAATCCAAACAGGAGTCGAGTGTTCAGATGCTGCAGCTGTAAGTTTTGACTTATTTACACCTAGCCAAATCAATAAATAGCGTGTTGCAGAGTCAGGAACTTATAAGCTTATACGTACATTGCATAACTCTGAGCCGATGTATTGATACTTGATAGATTAGCGTTATCTTTGCCACCAAACTTAATTCCAAACAGTTATACTATCCTTCAACTTCTCCCATTTGCCAAAAATATCGTGGTCTGCCGCGGAGAATGCATATGCCCACTACTCAAAACATTCATGGTAGAGTGAACAACTTACTATAAAGAGGTCACAACTCTCACGCGTAATTGACATCATTTACAGTCCCGTGGCCAATAGAATCACATGTTGTATTCTGGTATGTACGTACAGGGCAAGAAAAGTTTAACGCGAATTTTGAAGGTCTGTATCCATACATGTTTCCTCGAACATTGTTCTATTTAATTTATCAGCAGCTCTGCCTTCTTAAACATAAATTTTTTTCTTTGTCGCCGTAGAAATTGTATCGACAAAAATACAAAACATTGTTCAGATAAAGCTACTGCAAATTCAGCGTATATAATTCGAGAATTTTGGCTTAAATTTTAACGTGATAGTAACAAAAGTGTTTGCTGCGAAACAAGAAAATCTATAGTTATCAGTTAGACTCAGATTTTAGATTTTTAAGGCATGTTTCGTGTTAAACCAATTTCATTACATTTTTTAAAAGGAAAAGGACTCATTATTTACACAACAAGCAAATTATTTAATATTTTCTTTATTATATATAGAGACATGAAAAATTCATATTTTCATTTTAGCACAAATTAGAATTCCAACAACTGTGTTGTGCCGTATCAAATACGACACGACTTAAATAATATACATATAAATTTTTTTTCATTTATGTTTCTTAAATTCAGGCAAATTTATAATTTTTTTGTGTTGTTATTAACTTGTTTAATAGTATATTAACAATAATAAGTGTTTGTGGGTCTGCAGCCTCTTCACTTGTTTTGTTTGCCTCTTAATAGGTTTGCTCCTGGACACTTGGACAATGCCTTTCTTTTGGTGTGTGCGCTGCCGAAAAAACTGCAGTACTAGGTTTAAATTTTTTTGTACATATTAGTTTGTAAGTTTGTTTGACTGCACCAACCAGAACAATGTTACCACGACACCACACGTCCGTGATTTGCGGGTAGGACCCCGAGACGACGAAAGTAACAAACTTCCAATCACTGATCATGAAGCAGAGAAACAGGTGTTCACATAAGGCATTGAAACAAGTTGTTTCAGAATTCTTTTCACCAAAAATCACTAGCTCTACTAATTCGACATCCCCTGGAAGTCTCTGAGCCAATAATGGAAATGTAACAAATACAGACATATATCACTTTAACAACAAGCAGCTAATGAACATCTGCTGTCTGCTTCAGTTCACATATATTTTTGCAGGCTAGCCTACAGGTCAGTGAACCCGCGAATTTTTCCTGTATCGAGCTGTGTAACTTTACATCATCCCAGCCAGTTAAACAGCGTTTAGAGTAATTTGTTTCCTTGTTTTGAATAAAGCTGATTTGTTACTATATATATTTATGAAAGAATAGTTGCAAACGGAGAAGTGAACGTGAGTATGATTGGTCAACGTCTGCTGAAAGCTACATCTTATTGGTCGGCCCCGTTACAACCTGCTCGTCTACAGCTGCTGACCGCCAAATGACTTCCAACAATACTGAATGTTCAGTTAATGAGAACATCATCAAAGTAAAGAAAATAAGTATCATATGGTGGATTACTTAAAGTTAAGGGCTGATATAATACCTCGAGAAATGTCTTCCGACTGGGTGACAGTAGGTGGTGTCAGCGGAACCTAAAATTATGAGTTATTTTCTGACTGCTGACTAGACTCCAAGTAACTATTGGCTTGTTTGACGTCTCCCGCTGGCCGATATTGTCGTGACTTGCCGCGGAGAAAGCTTACACTGTAGAGAGGCCAATCTCTTTAAAAACGCTACATACGTAAATGATAACACATAAAGGTTCGTGGTCAACTGAATCGTAGATAATGCTCTGTTATGTATAGGAAAGTGAAGTTTAGTCTGCTTCCAAATGATAACGCGAATTTTGCATGTCTTTAAGGATTACTGGATATCAAGCCCTATAATAGAGTTCATCGAAAAACTTAACGTGCATGTTTTTTTCTTTAAAACTAATAAGTATTTTATTAGTAACAAACTTTAAAATGTAATAACCAGAACCGCGAGTTTAAGGAGAATATTTATTTTTACATCGGTAACTCTGGTTCAAGGTCAGTGAATATATGAGTAGTGCAGTTCCAAAACTCGTCTTGCCCACTTTCACTAAAACTGAACAAATCGTGAAAAACTGATTTGCGAGCCCATTTGTGACATGGCCAAAGCAGTTTTTCAAAAGTATATCTGTTATTGAATAAGGCGAGTTTTTGAAACTAACAACACGTCAACTTCAGCACATGTTTAAAAGCTACAGAGAACTGTTCAGAATAAAAGTTTCCTTGGTGATGGACAAGACGAGTTTTGGAACTGGACTACTCATATGTTTTAATCCTCACAGCCTTGCTGTTGTACTGATAGAGACGGGAAAAATCGCGGTTTCACTGGGGTGTAAGCTAGCCTTCAAGAATATATATGCACTCACGCACACAGCAGCGCTTCACTAGTAGGGCCCGGTAGTTGTCGCGGAAAGATTATTGCCCCAATTTGTTTCAGTGCCTTACGTGCACACCTGCAGCTCAACTTCATGATTATTGTAGTATGTGTTTGACTGTGCCAATCAGTACATTGATAACTGTGACCCATCACGTCTGTCATTTGCGGGTTTAACCTCCAGACATTGTATGTTCCGGCATCCAATCACTGACCACAAAGCAGAGATGCAGGTGCGCACGTAAGACACTGAGACAAATTGACGCAAAAAACTTTTCACGAAAACTACCGGGCCCTACTCATCAGCTGCTCGCTGTCACAGTCAGATGGGCCTGCATTTAGTTACGCGTTTTTATTATTGGAACAGCGACTTACACGAGGTGCCAGATAAGGCAAGGGCTGATTGCGAAAGTGACACGAACTTACAAATGCTGGAATTCTAGCTTGTGCCAAAAAGAAAACCGTGATTTTTTCAGGTTCCTATGTTCTTATAAATCGCATACATATACGGTGCCACAAATGTTTATTCTGATTGGTGCAGTCAAATAAGTTACTTGTCTAAGCAAAGACACAATGTCAATAAGCACGAAGAAAAACTGCCAACGCGCACGTAAGGCATTTAAACAAAAACTGTGTCATGAACCGCCAATTAAAAAGGAAGAGAGCGATACAAGTAGAGATCCCTGTTTTTTTTTTTTTTTTTTTTTTTTTGCGAGTAGAATATTGCCCCAGTTTGTTTCAGCGCCTTACGTGCACATCTGCAATTCTGTTTAAAAGTTATTGGAAGTGTGCCAATGTGAAGAGCCGTGTCTCATTTGACTGAGCCAGTTACAGTCACGTTCTGTGATTTGCTGATAGAATCCCATGGATCGTGAGAGTCAAAATATCCGATCACAGACCTGAACTCCAGATGTGCACGTAAGACACCAAAGCAAAGTGGGGCAAAATTCTTTTCGCGTACAACAAGGGTCTCTAGTTTTGAGAATACAATTAAAATCCTTACCATGCACTAGTATTAAGAACTTTTATTGGAAGATTTTAAATGTTCGGGACAATATCACTTCATGTATCTGACATCCACGATCAAGGAGACTGTATCAACTGACAGAACGTTCAACTGTCGAGCGTGTCAAAACGTTACCTAAACTGACGTAACCATGCTTTGAACGTTTGGTCAGTTGATTCATATGTCATCTGACCTAATTAGTAGACCAGTTCAATATTCGTCTCACAGACTTATTATCCTGGACATAATATTACGAAACACCCATATATCTCATTGGCTGGTAAACATACGGTCCACCGTTATTAGCCTATAATAAATAGTAAAAGTATTTGAAGAGTAGAACTTGCTTCATACATGTTGTCCAAGAAAGAATGGCGGGAGGCTATTTAAGAAGTTTTGATGAGTTGAACATTCGGACAGTTGACGTAGCTTACCCCTCCGGCAACAGAATATTTAGGAATACAGAAGTGAAATAGCTGCAGTAGGACAGCAAACTCAGTCACACACGCCAGCAAAATGGCTTCCCTGGCCAGCAATATGGCGGAGACGCCTACCGCCAATCAGCGTAAGGTAGCTGCCCAGCTAGCCGACAGCCAGGCCAATAGGAAACCTGACGTAACATGCAGGAGCCAAACATACATGGGGCTGGTATCAACAAATTCGGGTAGCCAATATCAAACAAGCCGCCATATCATTTCACATCTGTATTTCTATTCAGTATGTGCCAAAACGGTGGAAAATATCTTTTCGCGACAAACTTATAGATTTGCATTATTTTCTCGTGAAAGACATTGAGCGCAAATTGCTGTACATGTGTCTGATGTATTTCAATGGCTGACAGAAAGAGAGGATGAGAGATTTTGGTCAGCGCTTAACATCGAGGTTTTCAGCGCTGGTGAGGGGTGATATGAAGGTGAGTATAGAGCAGTGCCGGAATGGAATGGCGGGGGAAACGGGAAATCCCCAAGAAAACCCGCCGACTGTCCGCCACGAATCCCACATGCGATAATCCGGGGACCAACCCCGCCGGGAATCGAACCCGGATCGCCTTGGTGGGAGGCGAGAGGTCTGACCCCTCAACCACCGCAGCCCTTTCAATGGCTTAGAATATCGCTGTATGGAGGGGGGAGGAACACTTGTGACCAATACATGTTCGCAAAGCGGACTTGTTAATCTGTGGTAAAACAGCCATAACAGCGAGGCATATGTGTGTGTTACAAGAGAAGAGGCTTTAGGGTCTGACTATACGATGATATATCGCGGGAAAACTTGACCATTTGCTGGGTTTCAAAGTACTTTCAGCGTATCAAAGGATTACTGGCTTTCGCTTGTACTTGTAGCTGTTGCCCTATTTGACTGATCCTATAAGAATCCCGCTATTGTAGTATTTGATACCTGTTATTAGTCTTCAAACAGCTACGTTGTGTCATGCGTACATTGCCCTATCATAAATTTGGCAACAAACTACACATTGTTTTCAAGGGTACGTTGGCACAAAATATTTTTGCGACATACCATCATCTTTAACAACTTTGAGTGATCTGTGGAGCTATTACGCTAGTAAGTGCCAGTGGGGATTCACGTGTCGAGGAATTAATTCTCCAGCAACGCGACTTCTGTAACAGCACAGCACTGTTATCGGTTTACCTTGCAGTCAATGGTGCGTGTTCTTGGTGTACAGTCAGGTCTTGTAAAACTTCCCTGGAAAGTCGACCTAGCTAAGCCACTGAGCGGCCACCACGTAAATAATGCCACATAAAAGCCCGTGGTCAATGTAACCGTATATTATACTCTGGCGAGGCCGTGGTTGGCCCAGTAACTAGAGCACTCGCCTTCCACCAAGGCGATCTATGTTCGATGCTCGGCTGGGTCGGTCCCTGGATTTTGGCATGTGGGAATCGGGCCGGTCAATGCCGATGGTCGGCGAGTTTTCTCGGGGATCTCCCGTATCCCGCGCCCCTTCATTCCGGCGTTACTCCATACTTCACCTCGTGTCATTCCTCACCAGCTCTAAAGACCTAGATGTTAACAGTCAGTCTCCCTCCTAGGTGCTGAGTTATTGGTTTTTCTTGCCTGTCTTTGTTTTATGACAGAACAGAAAATTCCAAAAGTGCTACAATGTAAACACAGCTATTGATCTTACATTTCAGTGTACGTAGAGGAAGTAAAATAAGGACTCATAATTATATAATTTTTTAAATAAAATATGGTTCTAACCAACATACAGTTAAACTTAATCCTTATTTTGTAAGTTAATATCTATAACTCCTGAAGCACTTCTGTCAAATGAACCAAATGTTATGCTTAAAAAGCCTTGTGTCGTTGTTAGCCATGCATATGTATACACTGTCTGTCATATCAGGGAAACAATATTTTGTAAGTTCCTTAGACAAGTTTTCGAATGCAAAAACCAACTAAATATTTTAACTAACTTCATTTTTGACAGTAAATAAACGTTGTCTCCCTCAATCGTATGTAAAAGAGCATGCGCACTCGGGTACATTCAACGGACACGCCTCACACAGCTGTAATGTTGTACCCTCTTCTATCGCACGGACTTCGAATGCTCTACTCTCTCTCTCTCTCTCTCTCTCATACTTAATTTCTCCGATTTTATAACTTTAACGCATAGCCATAATATTCTATGGCCGATTTCTTGCAGGAAAGCCTATACCATTGGACTTTTTATTAAATAATCTTTATTCTGATACCAATTTCGATTGGTTATCAGCTCGGTGTAGTTACATATTAATTTACCTATTCATTCCTGCTTGCCAGGTAGCTATGACCGGATATATGTAGGCAAGCCTACCTAGGGATATTCTCCATATTAAAAACTAACATCTGGGACTAAATTTGGTGGGTTATCAATAGAATGAAGGTGATGAAAAAAGCTAAGAAAATTAATTGAATTAAAAATAGTCATGACAGCTTTGCGATAGGCAAGCTATCATAGGCGTGTTCATTAATTTATAAAATTTCAAAAAACAATATGTCTCATCTGGTTATCATATGGGTGTAAGTCAATCTCTTGCCGACTCTTAGACTACTACAACAGTAACACCTACACTTCGCCGCAGGCTGGAGTCATTTCAGAAAACCTCGGATTATCAAAATTAGCATTGACTTACGAGAAATCGAACTCCGGGGTTCCCGATTGTGAGGCAAGTGTTTTACCCCTGCTCTACTTCAATCACGTTTATAGTTCTCACTAGATCGTTTGTAAAATGTACAGTACATATATTTTTGGAGTACTTCCTTAGGTTGGTTACAACTTGCCCTGATCCGGGCTCCGAGCAGATTTACAAGGACACTAGCAGTGCCCCTGCGGCTTTGCTCACGTGTGTTACTCATAGCATATAATATTTTCCCTTATTGAAAAAACTTCTTTGTACACCAGATAGATAGTTCGGCCATCAAGCGTTAGAATGACAAAAATGCTAGTTGAGCTAACTTTGCAACAGGATTAGTAGCTATAGCTGTCCACGTGAAAAGTAGTCTTTATGTTTGTCCTGCCACTACAGCGACTGTGCCTGGGTCTTATTTACAGCAAAGTTGACGTTGTGGGGTAATTACAGACTCGTTAGTGTAAGAGAGTAATAGAGTGAAATCTGTAGTTTACATGGCATTAAGACAAATTTCCCCCAGCACAACCATTAGTGATGGTGACCTCAATAACGTACAGTAAACCGGGGTTACTTTGACTTAGCGGGGTAACTTTGACAACTCAAAATTTAGGTTTTTATGTTATTTATTGACGAAAGTTTCAAGCATTAGCTATAGGATAAAAGGAATTATTTAAAACACTCGGCTCAGATTATCTGTTTATTTACCAGAAAACCTAACAACTAATATGTTAAAATGTCAAAGTAACCCCGAAAAGTGTCAAAGTAACCCCGGTTTACGGTATTTGTTTGTCGACATGTTCGCTTGAAGTTTAAAGGCATTAGGGAGTTTTGGCGGGATAATGTTTGGCTGAAATATAAACGTACTTGGTGCCCCAAACTTGAGGCTAGTGAGGTAGTACGTGTGGGTTGATACTGTTGTGGAACTTCAATCCATTGTCACCATTTATGAACGACTTAATCCAAATTGCACTGGTTTAATCTTCCATGCAGTTTTTGTGTCTGACATGCACGTTTACACAGCCTTTAAAGAAATTTGAGCACAGATCCTCCAGAACCATATATTGGTGGTACAAACAACTGCACCACATTAGGCCGAAATTATTCATGTAAACTAACTGAAAAAAATAATAGAATAATTTCTGGGCTCATGAGGTTTTATAGCAACACGTATCGACAGAACTGTAAAATGAAACCCCGGCATATTTTTTTTTCCCGCTGGTCGTAGTTGGTTTTCAGATCGTCTGTCTTAAACGTTTACAAACTAAGATTATTTCTTAATAATTAAATTATCAGATAAAAAAATTTGCGTAACTATTTTATGTACTTACATAAGCATCATTCTAACGCGAACAATACCTCGTTATCGCACCCGGTTATGACAAGTATCATCGGCTGATAGAAAATAAATTTTACGCCTTTTCTTCCCTTTAGGTGCCCAATTTCGAAAAATCTTAGTTTCACATCTTAAATATTTGTACAAGTATCCACGTGAAATGAAAATCACGACGATAGCCCGTTCAATCAAAGCAAAATCGATAATTCATTAAAAATCACATACCACTCCTGTATGGTATTGAGAGTTTGAATTTTGAAAAATCTTAGAATCTTTTTGCAGCCATTTACTTTTACATCATCCTGAAGCAAAATTAAACTGAATATCTTAAATGGGTACACTCCATTTGACCTAAAGTATATGACCTAAAATAGTTTAAGGCTGAATGCCTGTTAGGCCAAGTGACTTTTAGGGCAAGTGACAGTGAAATTATAATTCTCTTTCTGTTTTCGTCGTATATTTCTCTAATATCAGGATATTTTGTATTGGTTTTAGTTTTAACTTCGTTTAGAATTATTGTAGCAGCTATTTCTTGAGTGACTGTTTCACTTCCAAATGAACATTTTCTTGCTCTTTCAGTTTGATACAATGTTGGGTCACCAGTTGACGGTATATTTAAAATTTTGGATAGTACAACTATTATCAGCGTAATTTTAGGTCTTATGCCGTTTATAGTATTATGTACCAGTAAGTCTTGCATGCGTTAGTAATAAATGCAGATAATAAGCCGTATGTAACTTTTAAAGAGGACTTATATTTTTGTTAGTATCGGCATAGCAAAAAATATGACACACACAACTACGGGTGAAGTATTAGGACACGGCCCCCACAGCACATATATATGCCTATCAACTTTACATAGAAAAATATATAAACAAGTTTGATTACGTAGGATTAGGTATGTTTGGGTGAGGGTAGGTGTAAGCTAGTTGTTCTTGGTGCAAGTTCGATTAAATAAGTACAACAAAGTGCAACTTTGTGCAAGAAAGTGCAACTTAGTACAATAAAGTTCAAGTTAGTGCAATAAAGCGCAACTTAGTGCAATAAAGTGCAACTTAGTGCAATAAAGTGCAGCTTAGTGCAAAGTGCAAGTTAGTGCAAAAATTTGCAACTCAGTGAAATAAAGTGCAACTTAGTGCAAGAAGGTGCAACTTTGTGTAAGAAAGTTCAACATATTGCAAGCAAGGTTAGGTCAAGTTGGCATGGGTAAGGTTAGATAAGATTAGAGTAGGTTGGGTTAGGTTATGTTATGTTAGGTTAGGTTTGGTTAGGTTAGGTTTTGAGTTGGGTAAGGTAATGTTAAGTTAGGTTGGGTTAGGTTAGGTTAAGGTACATAAGTTTAGGTTGGGTTAGGATATGTTGGATTAGGTTAGGTTGGGTTAGGTTAGGTTGGATTAGGTTAGGTTTGGTTAGGTTGTGTTAGGTTAGGTTATGTTGGGTTTGGTTGAGTTAGGTAATTTCGGGTAAGGGTGGGTGCGAGCTAGTGGCTCTTTGTGCAAGTTATATTTAATAAAAGCAACGAAATGCAATTTAGCGCAAGAAAGTGCAACCTAGTGCAGATAATGCCACTTATTGGCAGAAAATGCAAGAGGTTGCAACTAAATGTGCAAGAAAGTTCAGCTTAGTGCATGCAAGTTTAAGTAAAGTTGGCATGGATAAGGATAGGTAAGATTAGATTATATTTGGTTAGGTAATGTTAGGTTAGGTTGGGTTAGGTTGGTTTAAGATAGGATAAGTTAGGTTGGGTTAGGTTAGGTTGGGCTAGGTTCGGTTATGTTTGGTTAGGTTTGGTTAAGATAGGTTAGAATATGTTAGGTTGGGTTAGGATAGGTTTGGTTAGGTTAGGTTGGAAAGTATTAGAACAGGAATTTTAAAAAATGCTGAAACTGAAAGTAAAAATTTAAAAAATTCAATATATTTTTTTAAAAATACAAATAATTTTTATTCTTTAATTTTATGAGCATGTCATTGTAGCCTGCAATGTGTTTATACACTGTCATTTTTTTTTTAGTTTGGTATATCAGTTGGTTTTAGTGTAGTAATTAAAACAGAAACATGCAACATATGACTTTAACAAGCCATTACGCAAAAAATGTGAGAGATAAAAAAATTTTGTAATAGCCAAATTTAGTCACATTTTGTGTCTAAAATAAGGAAATAAGTAACTTGGGATTTGTTAGGGTGGATTGGGTAAGTTTGTGTATGGGTGGGTGAAAGTTAGTGGTTATTGGTGCAAGTTAGACTATATGAGTGCAAAGGTGCAACTTAGTGCAAGAAAGTGCAACTTAGTGCAAGTAGGTGCAACTTTGTGTAAGAAAGTACAAATTAGTGCAAGCAAGGTTAGGTAAAGTTGGTGAGGGTAAGGTTTGGTAGGGTTAGGTTGGGTTATGTTAGGTTAGGTTGGGTTATGTTAGGTTAGGTTGGGTTAGGTTGTGTTAGGTTAGGTTGGGATAGGTTAGATTGGTTCAGGTTAGGTTGTGTTAGGTTATGTTGGGTTTTGTTAGGTTGGGTTAGGTAAGTTTGGATAAGGGTGGGTACGAGCTAGTGGTTCTTTGTGCAAGTTAGATTAAATATGTGCAACAAAGAGCAAATAAGTGCAAGAAAGTGCATCCTAGTGCAGATAATGCCACTTGCTGGCAGAAAATGCAACTAAGTGCAAGAAGTTGCAACCATGTGTAAGAAAGTTCAGCTTATTGCATGCAAGGTTAGGTAAAGTTGGCGTGGATAAGGATAGGTAAGGTTAGATTAAAATTGGTTAGGTTATGTTTTGTTAGGTTGGGTTAGGTTAGTTTAAGATAGGTTATGTTAGGTCGGGTTAGGTTAGGTTGGGTTAGGTTAGGTTGGGTTAGGTTAATTTAAGATAGGTTAGAATATGTAGGGTTAAGTTAGGTTGGGTTAGGTTTGGTTTGGTTAGGTTAGGTTGGGTTCATTTGGATTGGGTTAGATTTTATTAGGTAAGTTTGTGTGAGTGTGGGCGCAAGTTAGTGGTTATTGGTGCAAGTTAGACTATATGAGTGCAAAGGTTGGGTTAGGTTATCTTTGGTAATGTTAGGTTAGGTTGTGTTGGGTTCGGTTAGATTATGTTAGGTTGGGTTAGGTTGGCTTAGGTTAGGTTATGTTGGGTTTGGTAAGGTTTGATTAGGTTAGTTTGGGTATGGGTGGGTACAAGCTAGTGGTTCTTGGTGCAAGTTATATTAAATAATTGCAACAAAGTGTACTTAGTGCACGAATGTGCAACCTAGTGTAAGAAATGGCCACTTATTGCTAGAAGTGCAACTTAGTGCAAAAATGCAACATAATGCAATTAAGTGCAATGTTTTACAAGAGAGTGCAACTTAGTGCAAGTAGGTGTAACTTTGTGTAAGATAGTGCAACTTATTGCAAGCAAGGTTATGTAAAGTTGGCGAGGGTAAGGTTATGTAGGGTTTGGTTAGGTTAAGATAGGTTAGAATATGTTAGGTTGGGTTAGGTTATGTAAGGTTACATTATTTTGGGTTTGATAAGGTGGGGTAGGTAAGTTTGTGTAAGGGTGGCGGCAAGCTTGTGATTCTTTGGGGCAAGATATATTTAATAAGTGCATCAAAGTGCAACTCAGTGCAAGAAATAGCAAGTTTGATACAGGTTATGTTAGGTTTGGTTAGGTTAGGTTGGGTTAGGTTAGATTTGGTTAAGTTAGGTTGTGTTCGGTTGGGTTGGGTTAGATTGTGTTAGGTTAGACTATGTTGGGTTTGGTTAGGTAGGGTTAGGTTAGGTTAGGCTAGGTTAGGTTCAGTGGCGTCTCGTCAGGGTAATCTAGGCAAGCAGTGCTTGCCCTGGCATTTCCCTAACAATGCTCTTATTATAATACTTGCAACCTTGTCTCTACTAGAAGCTGACTATGATTCGTGCAAATAAGTGTATCTTTTACGAATTCTGCTCGGATTACAATACTGTCAATTTGAATATAAGAACTCGTAAACAACCTAAGCAAGCTAAAGTTGTATAAAAGCACTTATAATATCGCTTATAGGGGATAGAATTGCAGCGATAGTATTCGGGTGAATGAAGGGATTGGAGAGGTGGCCGGTCGAAAGGAACACGGGAGGGGATTGGCTACGTGACGCTGTGTTAGAAGCTACGATTGCAGTGCTTTCTCACAGAAGTGATCCGAATATAACCGAACATAGCAGAATTACCACCTTAGTGATTTGTTACCAGTTACTGTGATTTCAGAGAATGTACTACCGGTCAAGTTTAGTAACTTATACGTTCATTAAACAGGAAGGCGAAGGCTGTTTAAACTGATTCTAGTTAATTTGACATTTTCTTTTCTATTGATAAGATGGGTCTCCGGTGATTATTCCAGTGTCATTAGCGGTTTTCTATAAACTTCAGTTGGCAAAACTGGTCACCGGCAATTGGTTTTACAAGCTACACGAATCCACTAGTTGGCAAGTTCGCGCGTGTCACGATAGTACTGCCACGTGAATGTTATTGTTATTTATTTGATTTGGTTTTTGTGCGTTAAATTTAAAATTGTTAGCTACGCTATGTATACTTAGGGATTAAAAATGGTCTCGCGAGACCGAACACCAAGATACATAAAATGAGTGGAACGGAAACATGTGTATGCAAGTGTTGTGTGTGTGTGGATTACGTGCTAAACCTTTTTTCAGCAGTGCTTTTACATTTCCGCAACGACGTGACCTCATCACAAAAGGTAGGACGACACCTGATCTCACGATTACAACAACGCATAAGAAAGGTAATTTTGTTCGTCATTTCAAAATAATGTTTATCAGAAATACCCGTGGTTAACTGTTTGCAGCAACCTAAACTAATTGTTTTGCTGGTCATGCATATTGTTTTCCAAGGATGTCTACACATGGACTGCGAAAGGGTATTGTGACCTTAACAATCTATGCATTGCTGTTCAGAAACACAACCGTTTAGAAGTTCACATAAATTCTTTTTTATCTCTTAAAGAATTTGGGAAACATATAGAGTTGATTTCGGTTTAGATAGGTCCAAACGACTAGGCATACAATGGTATAGTGAAAAGGTAAAAAAAAAAAAGAGACATTTTGAAGCATTTAACAGACGTGTTTTTCTTGGGCGTACAAGAATTACCTTTCCGTGGCCATGACGAGACTAAAGAGACGGAAAACCGTGGTAATTATATAGAATTACTTGCATTAATTTCAACTCATGATCCAGTGTTGTCACAGCATCTCGAGACGTCTTCAGTTTTTTCTGGCCCCTCTTGCAACATTCAGAGCGATCTAATAGAATCAGTTCAAAATGTTATGCTGGCCGAAATTAAAAACGAGATGGAAAACTCCCTGCTTGTGTCGATTTTACTCGACGAGACGTCGGACTGTTCCAAACTGTCTCAGTTGTCCACTGTTTTTAGATATGTGACTCGTGATGGAGAGATTTGTGAACGGTTTTGTGGATTCACTGTTGTTAGCAGTAGTAGATCTGCGGTATCCATAGCAAGTCAAACAATAGAAACTGTTACATCAGCTAACTGTGGCAGCAAACCTATTGCGCAGTCTTACGATGGAGCTGCAGAAATGGCTTAACCCTGTCTGTAAATAACATTAGCAAATGTAGAGTGTTATTCATCACTCTTTCTGGCCTTTCAGCTTTTTTTCGCACTCTTCTAAGCGAGTAGCATTTTTAGATCAAAGAGTTGAGAAACGGCTGCCAGGTGTTGTGCCAAAATGATGGAATTATAGTGATAGACTTGTTCAAAGTACATTTAGTAATAGAGATTCCCTTCTTGAAATGGTTACCGCAATAACGGAACATCCACAGGAATGGGATAGTGACACTATTTCTTCTGCTATAGGTTTCATAAGTTTTCGATAAAATTTTGACACTGTGTTTTTTCTTTGTTTGGTTTTCTAAAGTTTTTGACAGCACTGAACACTTGTATAACATAATTCAGACCAAACAATTAGACATAAGTTTCTGTATTCAGGAGACAAGAAACAAAAACGTTTCTGTGTCAGCTCAGACATGATTTTGAAAGTGTTTTCTGTGACACGTCGAAATTTGGTCTAGAACCGGGGAAGCCCCGCAAATGCAGAGAAGAAATAGAGCCAAAGCGAGAATATTCAGCGTTGCATGCTGAAATATTAGACAATATTATCACAAAAGTTGAAATTCGTTTTGAAAACATAAACCAATTTTGGAACTTTTAAGTGCTTCAAAATTCCAGGAAATTTCACAAACTTTTCCTTAGACCCAACTTAAGTCCCTAATCGAATATAATGGCTGTTATTTCGATTTGATAAGCTTAGGTATGTACTAAAAGATGTGTGTTTTTGAAATTCCGTGAAATCCAAAAGTGTTCAAGATTTTCTTAAATACATTCACGAGATCGAATTGTAAGATGCTCTCCTGCAGTTCCATAAATCGTGCGTATTAGTAGCAACCATACTATTTACGCCATCTGTGGAGCGTTCCTTTTCAACACTGAAAGTACGAATCAAGACACACTCAAGGAACACGATGAAGCCAAACAGACTCTTTGGTCTCGCTTTACTCTCCATAGAAAAAAAAACTTTTGGCAAAAAATAAACTCAACGTCGATTTTTATGAACTTGTTACGGCAGGATCCGTGAGACATAAAGAAAGGCGCATGGACTTTGTATACAGAAGTTAGGTTTTGTGTTTAATAATAATTGGTTCATATAAAGTGCTCTCCCCTGCATTGTACCAGCCTTTCCAATCTACTTTGTAGGCGATCTGGGATGTCGTGCAGCATAGGTGAGTTTGTAAAAATTCGTTTTAAAATATTAGTCATAAAGTGTTATATGATGCAAATTTGCGTAACTTAACGTGTTTCTAATTTTATTTAAAATGTCTCTTCATTCTAATTTTTGTAAATGTTGCAAAATTAGTATTATTTTGATAGTGGTGTTTAGTGCTCAGTACTCATAAATATATATCTAAACTATCCTCGTGAGATAGATTGTTGTCTGTAATTATTTTTGTACTTTTATAAAGAAACATTTTGGAAACTCAGTTGCCAAAAGAAGTCCAAGTAATACTACAGCTAACTTTGAAAAGTATGCAATATTTAGACGTTAGTATTACTACGGCTTTCTTGGAAACAGGTATTCAAACACTTTTATTTGTAAAAATACAAACAATTGTTCAACAGTGTTGATGGCAGGATATTAAACAAATGCTTTATGAGAGTGACGACTATAATAATGCGCATGCTGTAACACTATAGTCAGTAACCTCGAACATCGGCCACATCACCAGCCGTGATTTCCCAACGCGGCATTCTGTAGATAGTAACATGACAATATGACTCACTCCCCTGGTTGGCTCTTTGGTTTTATCTTAAGGGCGTTCACGTGGCAAAAATTCAAAATGTTATATTTGCTTGGTATAAGGTTAGTTTTATAAACGTTTCTTGGTACTACTTTATCCACTTGTAGAAATTTTTTGGCTCTCATAGTTTTCCCATTGCGGCACGCCAAAGTCAGAATTTTCTAGTTACAGTAACATAGGTTTAACAAAAACCCAGTGACTTACTAGAATGAAATAATTTACACGGAAATTATATGTAACGGGCAATATGCTAAAAGATTTAAAAACACACAATAAAGTGATTTTGTCTTTTTTAATAATTGTCACAAATGAGGTAAATTTTCGTCAATTTCGTATTTTTTTAAAAGTACAAAGAAATTCCATTCTGTGTTTTTAAATGTTTTAGCATAGTGCTCATTATAGCTAATTTTAGTGTTAATTGTTTCATTCGAGTAAGTCACTTGGTTTTCATTAAACCTATGTTCCTGTAACTTGCAAAATCTGACATTGACATACCACTATGGAAAAACTATGACAGTTAAAAAAATTTCTATAAGTAGAAAATGTAGTCACAAGTAACGTCTATAAAACGAACACTTATGTCAAGCAAATATAAAATTTTGAATTTTCGCCACGTGAACATCCTTAGGTATCAGGTATCCTGACATATTGCCTTCACGCACTCCGATCAAGATTCTTTATCGGGATGCGTTAACAACATGACGCAATACCTGATACCTTAACAGCCTCCACACAAGCCGTAATTGTTTCCATTACGTTAACTGCTAAACTGGCTGCAACGCTTGTTGCCAATAAATATGCTTTTCAGTCGGTTTTATTTTTTTTCTCTATGTTTTATGGAGTGATCGGTCTTCCGTTAAAATATTGCTAGTTTATAGCTTCCCTCCCCCTTTTTCCCCTTTTTAAACTCTAAAATATTGGTAGTTGCAAATATGATCAGTAGCTTGCCTTTCAAATAAGGTCACGCATTGCCACCTGTTAGGTTATGCTATGTTAGGTTAGGTTGCATTGGGTTAGGTTAGGTTGGGATAGGTTTTGTTAGGTTGTGTTAGGTTAGGTTATGTTGGGTTCGGTTAGGTAGGGGTAAGGTAATTTTGAGTAATGATGGGTGCATGTTTGTTGTTCTTGGTGCAAGTTAGATTAAATAAGTACAACAAAGTGCAACATAGTGTAAGAAAGTGCGACTTAGTGCAAAAAGTGCAAATTAGTGCAATGAAGTTTAACTTAGTGCAAAAAAGTGCAACTTAGTACAAGAAAGTGCAACTATGTGCAAGAAAGTGCAACTTAGTGCAAGGAAGTGTAGCTTAGTGCAATAAAGTGCAGCTCAGTGCAAGAAAGTGCAGCTTAGTGCAATAAAGTGCACCTTAGTGCAAGAAAGTGCAACTTAGTGCAAGAAAGTGCAACTTAGTGCTATAAAGTGCAACTTAGTGCAATAAAGTGCAATAAAATGCAACTTAGTGCAATATAGTGCAACTTAGTGTAAGAAAGTGCAACTTAGTGTATGAAGGTGCAACTTAGTGTAAGAAGGTGCAACTTAGTGTAAGAAGGTGCAACTTAGTGTAAGAAGGTGCAACTTAGTGTAAGAAGGTGCAACTTTGTGTAAGAAAGTGCAACTTAGTGTAAGAAAGTGCAACTTAGTGTAAGAAGGTGCAACTTTGTGTAAGAAAGTGCAACATAGTGCAAGCAAGGTTATGTCAAGTTGGCATGTGTAAGGTTAGATAATGTTAGATTATGTTGGGTTAGGTTAGGTTAGGATAGATTTGGTTACGTTAGGTTGGGTTGGGGTGCATTAGGTTAGGTTGGGTTAGGCTAGGTTGTGTTTAGGGCTGTGCGACATCCAAAACTTGATATCGACATTCGACATGAACCAGATGTCGATAAAAGTTCAACATGTCGATTTCGACACCATGTCGTCTTCGACACCATGTCGACTTCGACACCATGTCGACTTCGACACCATGTCGACTTCGACACCATGTCGACTTCGACATCATGTCGATTTCGACATCATGTCGACTTCGACACCATGTCGACTTCGACATCATGTCGATTTCGACATCATGTCGACTTCGACATCGTGGCAATTTCGACACAATTTTGATTATTTCCCCGCGTGTCGAACAAGTAAATATTGCCATACATTTTATTATATCTACAGCCCTACCATGATGCTTCGTAAATTGATATTAGTATTTTGGATAACGAACAATTCAATGAAGCTGGAATGTATGTGTTAAAAATGTTACTCAGGAAAGCATTATATTCATATTCAGTTTACCAAGCCTATAAACTGCATGTTGATGTGCGACACTGCGAGGTGCGGCCGTTTGCTTTGCTGAAATTAGGATAGTATTATATGCGACAGGATGTTCAGCTTTAATCGTCGTGTTGCACCTATTGTGTTGTGATAGTAGCCACGAGACAATAATACATAATCTGGCAACTGTAAAGGGGGGAGTAGATTAATAATTTGGCTTTAATATTTGAATAATTTTGTTTTCATTAAATTCTAAAGATCCTATGTTTACATTCTTGTCATCATATTGGCAGCTGGTGATAGTATTTTTTTTTTGTAACTATGCCACCACAATGTACTTAATACATTAAAAAAAGCAATAAACTATACATTGTAAAATAAATTCGTGTGCAGAATCACAGCCTTCATGCAAGTACGGATAATTTTAAACTAGTCATACCCATGTGTTTTTTACAGTGTATCATGGTAAACGTACAGTAAATACAAGTAAAATAACAAAACCACAGTACATGTATTTTTACACGCTGTTGTGTAAAATAACCCGTACTGTAAGGGTAAAAGAAAATTAGAATTATTTTGCTTTCGCGGTTGTGGCAAGAATGTTGCCGATAAATAAGTTTTATTTTCTAAATATCAGTTTAGCAATTAGTTTCGAGCGCATAAATTAGTTTAGCTAATTAATTTTTATATTTCGACAATGTGTAAATTTTCAACATGCATTTTAAACGACTGAAAATGTTTCTAGTCTTAGAGGATTCCAACCCATGACCTTCAGACTATCAGCTCAACATTATAACCACAAGAACACTAGTATTCGATACACATTTAATCTTGTAACTTCAGCGGTAGAATTTCATCGATAGAATACATGAACAACTTATGTAATAGGATATTTTAGACTAATTGGAAATATTTTGATATACTGTACACCAATTACCAAGTTTTATTCCACTCTACGCGTATATCTGCTGAACTATATTCTACAAGTAAGCATAATATAGTACGTCATTGTATGCGACGATCTAGTTTTCAAAACCAAGTCATACAGACAACCAAATGAAAAACAAGTTTGTGCACATAAAATATTTGGAATAGGTTTCTATGAAATAAATGATACACAAACTTCATTAATGAAGTGGCAATTGTGACTACTTGAAAATATTATTCAAGAATTCAGTTAGGCCTACAACTAAATCACAAACCATTTTAAGTTTGAAGTTTAATCTGCATATTAATATTTGCATAGACAATTCACAATTGAAGAGATTTATAACGAATTAATAATTGTGTTCGAGACTATTAAACAAAGAAACAAAATTTGCATTAGATAGAATAGGAAATATTTTCACTGCATATTAAATGACGCAGATGGATTGTTAAA
>PNEQ01134004.1:0-22538 GCA_003012365.1 Medauroidea extradentata
TAGTAATATCTGTTCTGTATATTAGTAATACATTGTTAGTTAATGTAAGTAGGTTTACATAATTTTTACGTATGGAATCGTTAAGAATGGTCAGAGTGAGAGAGAGAATTTAGTTAGCGACCAACATCAAAGTCTTTAGCGCAGGAAGAATGATTAGGTTTTAGTCTGACTGTGAGATAGGAACATGAAAGGAAATAAATACGTATTAGAACTGAAATACATATGGAAGAAACTCTTAAATATATGAAATAATGTATTTGGTTTCAAATTTACATAATATGTACAAAAGCGAATGAAGTAAAGACCTGTAGCATTACACGTATTCATTTTTACTCTCGCTTATTAGTATAATGAATTTTACATACACGTTACGCAACGTATATGATGTCTGTTGATGGCGAAAAATGCTTAACTATACAGGACGGGATCTTCCATCTTGAATGATAATAACTCTAACTACTGGAACCTTACATTACGAAGAATGTTACATGCTACTGGCTGTACCGTAACCTTCTACAGATATGTCACTTCGGTAAGAGGCGATATGTATTTTCAGAAAGTAAAACGTAGACTTAATTTAAGGTGAGAAAAAAATTTTGGAATCTTGGTTTGCATTACGAGACAAAATACAGAGTCAAGAATCGAGGTACAAAGGGTTGCTTTCCTTTATCTATAGAACGATATTTTTTGTGCTAGCAAAGAAATGTGAAATGTATATATGAATGCACTTTAAAGTAAAACATGAAATTCGGTTACAAATATGTTTGCAAGGCTGGATATAAGATAAAAGGAAAAAACTTATATTAATAACTGCAGCAAGTATACGAATATCAGTAGTCTGGGAGAGGTGATATTTCAATAGTGAAGAGGTAACATTACCTCCAGTGAAGATGGAAAATATTCGTGTGTTTTCTTACCGCAAGCATGTATTAATGGTAAAATATTAGTATGTGTGCGTGACGCTGGACGACATTAAAGTATTATTCATAGTATGTACCAGTGAGAAAACTAGGATATCTTGATTGGGCAAAGCAACAACTAGAAACGGTATACGGGTTAGTATTCGATAAGGTCTCTTCTCTGTAGCTATAAGTCGTCATTTAAGGAAATTGTAACCGTTACATGTTTAACTTCGTGAGAATCGTCGTCAACACCTTCTAGACACCAGTGCTACAGGACATTAGCGTGTTGATACGCTGTATGGAGACTAGGAATAAGTAAATGTAATACAAACCAGTGTCGTACAGCATATTGATGTTAGAGCTGTAGACTGTATGCACGTATAGCATATAAGTACATGACATGATATTCTCCCTGGAAAGCAACAAGATTCGACGATGGAATGAACTTAGGAGAAAATTGTACCTACTACGAATGATGTGTTAATGGCGAAGCCATCATTACCTTCTGTTTCATACGTGAACAGCCCGGAATATTTGTCAATAACTTCAAGATACCCTTGTTGAATCTGTGACATGATTTACAGTACGTGATGTCATGGTAGGATAGGTGGTATGAGACGAAAAACATGTATTAATAAGGACTGTTTGGTTTATGGGTGTTAGAAGTGTGGGCGCGAGTTCAGGTGTATTAATACGTCTATCAGTCAATTGGGAATATGATGAGATGATTACGATGAACATGATGAAAGTTGGGAAGCTAAAGCATCTACGGTTGTACAGATATTTATAATAAAAATGTAATTGTACTGATGTGTTTGGCTTTCTGAGGTAGTCTGAAGACATATACTGAAATGAAATCAGCAAGGACTAGTGTACGTTACATCATAGTATGAAAGAAAATTCGGTTCGAAAACCTTGAGAACAGATGGAAAATCACTGAGTTAAGAAATAAAATGTATGGTTGGAGTGCTATTACACTAAACCGGTACCGTATTAAGATACACATTGTAGGAAAGTGAACAGGACGAAGCACGTACCACTGTAAGATGTTCATTTAATTGTATGAATAAGAGATGTTTGTGTCAGGTTATATGCGACGAAACTTACCTTTGACCACAACTCACTTCGGAAAAAAAAAATAGAACTGTATGTATTCTATATTTCCTGTAACTAGTGGGAATTGTAGCAGTGAAGCAGAATTTTATCTACATCAGTGAATAAGTTATGTCGTGATGTGAGCTCGGGTTGAACATCTTCATCTAGCACTGCGGTAGCTTTACCTCTGTTGGCGATATCTTCACCGGTGACAACTACCTACATAACAATGACTATGTCGGTGCATGGGACTTCCTTGACAAAACTGGCAATATATGAGACTGCGTCAACGAACCATGGATGAAGCTTCTGTTATGAAGCCTTAGTTTGCATTGTGACGACGCGAAGTTGATGAGCGCAATAAACTAGGGTTTTTTGATGCTTAATCAAGCAATACATGGACTTGACTGTGATAGTTTTAAAGTGAAGACTATATATAATTCCAAGGTATGTGGTGTTTGTTTTACAAGTAGTTGATTATATATTGAATATACATACATTTTTGTAATTAAGGAAACTGGGTTTTTTAATTAACGCGGGTTATTGACGAGATTAAATATTACGATTTAAATACTTTTTTCGAGTACAAAGTAAATATAGAATAAAAATAGTAATATATGAAACTGAGGTAGCTGTTCTGATATGGAAGAAGGCCAGTGATACGAGATTGGATGATGGTATATGCATGGCTGCGTGATGTGTATATGAAACGGCTCGGTAAGCAGAGACAATGTCATACGCGCGTATATGTACTGCAGAATAGTGTAATGATCAGTTCAGACAGGTTCTGACAGGACTGTTGGAGACTGAAGGTAGAGTTGTGAGGGGGTATTCGATGGTAGGTGCGAGGGCGTAGGAGTGGTGTGTTTAGCATTAGTAGTATGAATAGGAAATTGTACGCCTGTTTCTTCGATGTTACTGTCCTGATAAACACGTTATTTTCAAAACGAATGATTGATTTTATCGGAAACTGAAGGAAATGTAGCTAATTTGGTAGGAGTGTTAGTGTAGACGATGAAGTTCCGTAGGAAATAAAGTCCTTGTAGGTATAATAAAAATATTTACTAACAATTTTTTTAAATTATTGATTGATTTTATTAGGAATTGATCGGATATAGCTAAGAAATAAGTCATGTTTAAGTAGTATTCATTAATGGTATTCAAATAAAGTTTTTGAAATTATAGTTACAATGTTAAAAAACCGATAATTTTAAAATTGATGATCAATACGTAGTCGCAATCGATGGTTGTTTCTACTTACGGTCATCTAGCTGCTATGTGAAGACGCAGGTGACGTGCTGTGAAGTGAGAATTATAAAGGAAATATATTTTAATAGGAAGATTAAGAAAGGGGAGGTAAAGTTGGGAGAGGGGGGAGGAGGGGGTGTAGTAGTTTGAGCGGGTTATAACACGAACGTCAGTGAGAGGGGAAATTAGGGGGGGAATTCATCCCGTGACTAACAGCAAATTAAAATAAAGGATGGGATAGGCAAGGGGGAGGGGGGTATTAGTTAATATATACATGTAAAAAGTGGTGGGGGGCATCAGTGTGTCGATGGAGCTCGTCCGGGTAAGACGTGTCGGTAGATGATTTAATTAAATAATTTTCAATTAAAAAGTGTTTTATTAAATAGTTTTTAATTAAAATATTTTTTACTGAAAAGAATTTTATTAAAAAGTTTTTTATAAAAATATATTTATTAAATATGTGCGGGGTTATAATGGAATGCGAAATCGAAATTTTTTTGGAAGAAACACCAAGATGGCAGCCGGAAACAATATGGTGACCGGAAACCAAATGGAGGTAATATTTTTTTGAAATTTTTAGAAATTTTGAAATTTTTTGGAAAATTTTGAATTTTTGAAATTTTTTTGAAATTTTCGAAATTTTGGAAAATTTTGGTAATTTGACACTTAAGGTCAAGGTTAAAGGTCAAGGTCAAAGGTCAATGTCATCCAACATGGCGGCCGGGGTCGTGACGTCACAACATGGCGGGAGGCTCCACACTCGGCCGGGCTCCACACTCCGGCTCCTGCAATGGAACCGCCATAATCATACTACTCATTTGTACAATTTATGAGCAGAACAACTGTTTTATCACACTCGAGTTTAGCACGATGGAAGTGGTAATGTCACCACCAGTGAGTTTGCTACAAGTACAGTTGATTATGATTGGAAACAATCAGAATCAGTCTATAAATTTACGCTTATTTCAGTTGGCTGTGGGTACCAGAACCGTAATAGGATTCTGGTCGGTGCTCACAGTGATCTGTGGATTAAACAAGTGTTTCTTGCGAAAGGTCACACAAAGATGGAGGCTGATAGTGTTCATGCTACGCAAGAGAAATACTTCAGACCTCCAATACACTCCCCATCTGACTATGTTGCTCTGATGCAACAAGCCACGTCTTCACAGACATACAAAGTCAATGTCTGTGACTACTAAATTTTTAAGACTTATGAGGAGGTTTCATCTAACCTAATATATCTTCGGCTTGGGAAGAAATCTGGGGAACCTACTGTGTGTGATATACTGGCTCTGAAATACCTACCAAATGGTGATTTTTTTTTTAAACTGGATCACAAGGCCAAATATGAATGACTACCACAGAAGAGAAGGAGGTGGTCTGCTAGCACTGCCAGGAAAGCAAGAGTCTTGTACACTCGACCGGTACCTATAAATGAATCTAAATTCAAACATCTTCTGGAAATGAAAGACGACATAGAAAAGGACCATCAATGTTTTCTATGATAGTCTTCATTTCAAACTTGCCAAGAATAAGACATGAGAAACAAAGTTCAAAATCAGTAGTGTCATCATGTTTAACATCACTGTGAAGATTGTCCGTGGCATAGGCACTGTTATCAAGTCCACCCTTATGTCATGTCTTTAGTAGACCATGATTCTTAGCAGCGTGGTTAGGGTTTGTATGTGAATTATGACTTATATTGTCACAGAAATCAAGGACATGACCATCATTATGTCACGCTTCTAGGCGATCAAGATGTAATGCGCATTCAGCTTGAGATTGTTGTGTTCTTTGCGATTGTGTGTGTAATCTTAAGGGGTATTATTCCCTAAATAAATAAGGTTAAAAATAGCTTGAAATTATTCAATTTGTAGTAGGCATAAAATGCATGTATTGGAGACAGAGAATTTTTTAGAAAATATTTTTTAATGTATGTTTTAACACTGTACATGAAATTTACATAACAATTCTGCAGAAGTTACAGAAATAATCGGAAAAAATTCTATTAAAATACGGCATTCCCTTGCTTGATATAAGTATAAGGGAATATGTGTCACATTCTGTTTCTAAAAACAATTGATTGAAACAGTTTACTAATGCATTTTACGTGCATATGTAAATGCATATTTTTGTTACGTAAATTCAGTAGTAAATTTAGACACTTTAACCAACGCTTTGGAACAAAAATACTGCAACATGATATACTGCTACATTTAATTAAATTTTATAAGCATTAATCTTTCAGTTTAGTTAACTGGTTCAAAAAATTTAGACCAAAATCAAATGTACGTAACAATGAGTTGAAGGGTTGACAAATAGTTCCCTGTTAAGTGCATCCATCTGGCGGCAGCGACGCGAAATATTTGGACTCTACGGAAAGATGTTGTTCCCTCTCCCTCTCCTACTGACGGACTGGATGACGGGTGTCACAAAGGAAGGGCAGAGTTTTTCTAAGATAATACGTAAATTAATTAATGTAGGTTTTGTAGCAGTGGTGATTGACACACTTTGAACTTATAACACGGATATCCATTAAAACTGGCAATCTTTTCTCTATGTTAATATTAATGAAAACATTTTCTTTACGACGGCGGAAGTATGTTTACGATGGTTGAAAATCTAACGGAACCAACTGATCCCATGCGAACGACGAACGCCATTTTTTGTTCACGCTCGGTGGAAGCGCCGATGCGCATACAGCACAAAAGATACAAATGAGGCACGCACTGCATAAGCGCTAAGACACTATTTCCCTCTCTTTTTGTGTTATCAGATACAGCACATATTTACTATTTTTATTTCGCAATGTTGTTAGTTGAAAGTATAATTTATGTTCTCGTATTGCAGCTACGATGGACATTTTTATGTGTTAAAGGTGTTTGGTACAGTGGTTACATTGGTAACTGGTTCGAGACTATATAGCTTTTAGTATAAGGAAATTGTTTATCCTGACAAAATTTAAAAAAACTTAGTTTAAAAATATATATTTAAGTTGCGTAACAACTTTCCTTTTTAGTTACAAACGTACTAAAACTATATTGTTTACTTAATAAATGCAACAGATAATGAAAGACTTTAAAATAAACCTTACTTAAAATTATTTTATTTTAAATTATTTGACTTCTAATGCGACATTCTTTTGACATTCTTTTGAACAATGCAGGTTTGATTCGATTTCGATTCGTATTTAAAATGAGATCTTCGAACATGCCTAGTCAGCGATATTACTGAAGTAAATGCTTCATTCACATACAGATGATTTGGGACAAGGCTTTATTATTTTGATTATTTTAGTACTGAACAACAGAAAACTCGGAAAAAAATATGTTCAGTTCATTACTGAATTTTACAATTACAATTCATTTCAAATAAAAAATAAATTTAAAATAAAACTATTCAAATCACTTTTAGACATATGTTTTATTTAGAATGACTTTTAAGCAGTGTGAATGAAAAATGATCATGCTTGTAGATCTAAAATGTTTATATTTCATCCTCAAATAATTTAGAACTACTAGAATTACCTTTATAAATTTAATCTAGCGTCAGTTTAGTCTGGAAGAAAAACTCAGAAATCAAGGGAAGCATAGATAATGAAACACCAGAACACTACACTGTTAAAAATTTCCGTAAATTCATGGAAATATTTACAAAAAAGTACTGTAATATTATGGAAGTGACTTCCGTAATATTATGTTTATGGAAATTTGTCCGTATTGCCAGTTTACGGATGTTCGACCGTAACATTCCATAAATTCATGAAAATATGTGTCTACAATTACAGTGTATTTTACTTTGTTTCTTAAAAAAAGTGGTATTAATAATCGCTATGAAGTTGATATCTTACCACTGCATGGAACGCATTTACTAGTAATTTGTCTCTGTGGTTCAATGGTTAGAGCTCCTGCCTGGCAAATGTAGGATCGTGGGTTCGAATCCTAGCAACTTCACAAAATTTTTCAAGTTACTAAATAGTGCGTCAGAATCTCGATAACACATAGCTAATAATAAAATGTAGTATTTCTATAAAATTGTGCTAGTAGATTACATAAATTTAATTTTCTTTGCAGAAAACGGATTGTCAGTTATTTTACGGAGGGTCATCAAGAAAAACTGATTGCCCGTTACTTTACGAAGATTTCTGGATAATTTTTTGCCTGTACTTTTCCGTAATTTCACGGAAATTTTTTCTAACAGTGTAAAACGCTTTCAAGTGAATAATTTCTTGAAGCATATGTGAGTTACTGATTATCATTTCAACTCACAAACCCTATGAATTACTTACGTGGGGGAACAGTAGTACTTATGAGATGCGTGGTGCTGGCGACTGGCTTCTCGCTGCCAGGTTCGCTCACCAACACCTCAGTTACTATCGTCTGCGACGTGGGGATAACTGCGTATACCGACGTTATGTTCATCGCCGGACGAATGTGATTCGTGTCTGGTGTGGGGCTCTTCGTGGTGGTTGGCAAGTCCATCAGCTTTTTCGAATGGAAATCCTTCTGGGATTCCACTGCAAACGAAAGAACTATCGTTAATACAAATATAGATATTATCAGACAATTTATTTACACAACACTAAAAAATTTATATATAAGAGGCCTATAAGTAGTAGGAACTTACACTGCACTGCAATTTTTATTATAATTTTTGTAGTTATCTAATATACAATAATTGGTTTCGTAAAGTAATTATTTGCTTCCTTGAGAACTAGAGGAAAAGATAAGTAAAACAGCAGGTAGAATTGCTCATAAGTTTTTAATGATATTAAAAAAAAATCCGAAGTGATTAATAATTTTCAGTATCAGTTATCCTAAAGTAGTTTCTGAATATAATTTATCCCATTAAAGAATTTGGTTACCCGATAGCATACTTCTGACAGATGCGAAAACTTGGTGACCGATTACGCTGGGACTCGAACTGTGGCCGCCTTTGTGGGAGGCGATCGCTTTAGCCGCTGAGCCGTTCGCGGTCCTCTGAAGTGAGTATAAGGGAGGTTGCGCCCTTTAATACATACATGAGGAGTCAAAAATAGCAGTAGCTGCTCACGATAAAACAGAAAACTGGCACACATTGTTTTCTAGAAAGTGACCTTACACCTGTAAAAATTCCGATTGTTACATTATCCCCATCATCATTCAAATAAGAGTTGTCACTCAGTGCATGAAAAATGAGAACAGTAAGGTGTAAACGATTTGATGACAAGACTTATGAATCAGCACTTCGCCAGGAACAGAAAAGGCTGTCATGTCGCAATGATCTCAGGTTAACTTTTTTGGCGAAACACTTCCAGAGAGTATGTACGCAAAACAGAATGGGTTCATCAGTCACATTCATGGCGTTACAGTAGGTTTCTTGTTCCCTATGATAGGGCATTTTTTCAGTTATTTAAAAAAATATGAATAATAGGCCTACTTATATATTGGTAAACGGGATATTTGTACTGTTTCAGTACAATGAATTACTTAGTAACTGAAATGTGATTACTGTGCTTCCTAGCCTTCTGTAACGCAGTAGTTTATATGCACAGTTTTTTATACTTTTGTAATAATTTGGCATGGTGCTAGGAAACACATAGGTGCTTATTATGACTATCCGGACCGCGAAAAAGTATTTTAGAGATACACTTTACGGACTTCTTCAAAATTTTATACGATTACAAGTTAGATTTTTGAAACATTGCGTTAAAATTCCTAATTTACATTTCCACTACATCCATGGAGAAGGTTATGTTACTGGAATTTCCCTGCCAATTTACAAGCACGCTTTACTAAAAAATTAAGATTGGTCACAAACATGTATAATTTACTGTCATAAAACAGAAACTTATAAAAAACCTACATGGCTACAATCACATTTTATAGGAATCAGTATCTATCATTTTCGAACTGTTTACGATTAAACGAATACATTTTAAAATTGTATGACCATCCCAATTATTTAAAAATATATAACTCATAATATTTTATAAGCATAGCTAGCGACACAGGAATGTGTGGTAATAATGCGTATATTTTGACAGCGAAAAAACTAAATTATACGATAAGCTTTTTGTCATAATATTTACATCGTTATCGATAAATTAGAATTTATATTAAATTTATAATTTACATGTCATTTCCCTTCTTTTGGGATGTGTTACTCAGCCTTCGTGTACCCTACATATATGCTATTACTATTGTTATTGTTACTATAAGTATACTTCACAAGAAATGAAAAACACAACTATTTATATTATTATTTTTGTTCGAAGAAAACCTGCTAAAGTTTGTCGCTGTTGTTCGACAGACTCTTGTACACAAACCAGTTTCATTTTATGGGACTTCGGTTGAATGGGCTAAGAGGCTTTGGACGACGGTTGATTTGACCGCCAATATGGTAACCTGACACCCACCGCAATTTTGAATTACGTCACCCTGCTCTTTAATCTTGACCGTGATCTAAGGGTAGAAATTTCCCGAACTTTTCCTAAACATCCGTAAAATTCCTTCAACATTTTTTAAAAATGTACAAGAAAAACTAATATATTTACATTTTTTAAATTAACAAAATTTAAAAACTAAAATAAAATAAATTTTGAATTTGAAAAAATAACAAAAATATTAATCTCTATCTACCATACTGTATATCCCTTCCGGTCGTCATCTTGTCGACGATTTCTGTTGGCATTTGTTTATTTACATGTAGGCAGCCATATATGGGTTTTCTCTTAGTCGTCTGAATTTTTTTTTTTTTTGATTTAACATTCCACATGAGGTTTCCTCCGAAAGTTTCGTCAGTTTATTTTATTCCACATTCCAATTATTTTTTATTACATTAGTTACATGAAAGAACACTACTGTCTACTGTTCGACCCTCGGCGAGAACACAACGACCTCTACCACATACACCCTATATTCTGGTGAGGTGTTACATAACCATGCAGTTTTTGCAGTACTTCCCCAGCTCGATATGTTTCCTCATAAATACATCATCCTGTACCCCCTAAATCTTCACTTCCATTATTATAACTAATGTTTTACCATCCGTTATTCCACTCCCCTACATTTCCCTTCGATATCTAGCTGAGTCATCACATGCAATACCATCATGTGGTTCTCCTCTCGATGTGTCCTCATATTCATATGTCATCATGTACCCCTTCCCCTATCGATGGCTCAACACATGCAATACCATCACGTGACATCCCTTTTGATATGTCACCATACCAACTCAGTAGCCAGAATCCCTGTCCACCTTGCTGAGTCAGCACATTCTTGTCACACGACAGAATGGTGTCCTTGCGTGTTGCAACCCTAACATTGCATAAGTGACTCTAGGACAATTTCTCGCAAGCAGGTGTGCACTTTCTGCACGATTTCGTGCTCGTTGCAGTGTGTCATGTGAAAGCAGGGCCTAGTCTGCCAACTATATGCTGTTATATAACGGAGAGATACAGAAACATATTCCAAGAAATATTTCTATCAATTAATTTATAAAAAATTTGCATTATTAGTAGTATAGTTTTGTTTGTTTTGGGACAATGGCTGTCGGCAGTAGAAAAGTGGCGCCGCATACACAGCGGCTGCCGCGAAGTAAGGATCAGCATAGCCACCATATTGGATGATGTCGTTACATTTCTGAAGATGTCACCAAAACATTTCCAAAATTTTCTAAAAATGGCTAAAAGCGAGGACAAAAAACAAACAAAAAAAAGACTGGTGAAAAAACGTAACTAATCCAAAAGTTACAAAAAAATGGGAAAGATTCCAAAATATTCCAAAATTATAAAAAAATTCTGGCATCTTCTAAAATCAAATTCTCTGTAATTTATTTAAGAATCCTCACAATTCAACTCACTTTATGCAGAATATCTTCATTATTGACTGTGTTCATAAACCGACAAAATTGCACATATTTTCTTCCAGAGCTAATTGCAGCTGCCCCTAAGTTAAAGTTAAGAACTTAAAATTAATAAATTCTTTTATTTAAAAATATTATTTGCTAGTTATAATTTAAAACGTTCTTTAAATTAATACATTTGTCGTATTTTAACATTACATTTAAATTCATATACTAGTCATCTGTATATATTAGGCCCCATTATATCACTACACGTATAAATATTTCAATGCATATTTTTATGTATGTATATATAATAAATAAAATGTATATGATCATTGAAAGAACTGTGCAATGGGATTGCATGATTGGATAAATTTGTTTGGACATACTCCATTGCGAAATAAATGACTATCAAAAGAAAATTGAAAATAAGACAAAAATCATAAATAAGCAGAGTATGCTTCAGTTGACAGGATACCTACACAACACAAAATTCCAAAAATGGAATCGGTCCAAATAAAGCAAGGAACAAACAGCTAATAAATTAAATAACAAAAATCAAAACGAAACCTTAGTTGACATGCGACACAACGATGAGACGAAACAAAAAAAAACAGTAGATATCAGACACGAACAGAAATACTACAAATGACACAACGATGAGACGAAACAAAACACAAAAGTATTAGACACAAACAGAAAAAAACAACAAACGACCATTGCAACTACTGCAACAAGATATTTGTGTGTGCTTACCGTGCAAGAAATCATCGAAGAAATAAATGATAAATGAGCTGACGTCATACATCGTATAACTGTGGCAAGTGTATCGAGTGTATACCAGTACTCGCAGTTTAAACAGACATTTAAAAACATGTAAAGGACAAGTTTGACTCCGTACTACACAGCAAAGTATGATGTGGGAAACTTGTGATATAATTTAACATGAATCGAATGAATCCGTAATGATGGAGCCTAAAGAAATATCTGGTTTATATGTGAACAAACTTCGAATGTGTTACCGAGGTCAAGATCCATGTCAATACGGTGACAAGACTTTCAGTAGAAGTTGCGATGCTCGGTGACATGAGAGAAGTAAAACATGTATGGCGAAGACAGAATGGCCTTACTTTACTGCGGGAGTTACAGTGCGAGCGTGAATTCAAGTGTCATGATATATGCGACAAGACCAAATCGGTCGAAAGCACATAACGAACCTGCTAAAATGTGTGGTGCTCAAGCAACTACATCTACACATGTATCTCATATATCCAATAATATTGGATTCGTATTGGAGGAATCGGCTTTCTGAGGTAGTCAGAGGACAGAGTTGCAATAAACTTGACACAATGGACCAAATCTGTTCATTGATGAGCAATGTGTAAGAAAATTTAATCAGGCATTCTGCATCACTTCGGCTTAGTCAGTGAATTCTTCGCTCATGATGGGAAGCTGTTTACCTGTGTTGGCAGCTACTCTGATTGAGATGAAGACTTCCTCATCTATAGCCACGATCACAATATCAGTGATAACGCCGTCTACGGCTGTGACTTCAAACACTTAGGCTACAGCTGGGACAACATCGAAAATGCTAGTAACGTCTGTAGCTGAGTCGTCGAAGCATAGGTGTCGCTTCCGTTACATGGATTTTTATGTTTGTGTTTGCATTGCGATGACACATAATATGAAAGCATAAAATCAGGATTTTTCGTTAAAATAACAATATTATATAATCACACATTCTTAGCTTCAAGATGGGATGATTTGATAATGAATGTTGTACATATTTGCGGTGTGAGTGAGTGAGTGAGTGAGTGAGAAATTTTGGTCAGCGGTTAACATCGAGGCCTTCAGCGCTGGTGAGGGGTGACATGAAGTGAGTATGGAGCGGCGCCGGAATGAAAGGGCGGTGGAAACGGGAGATCCCCGAGAAAACCCGCCGATCAACGGCATCGTCCGGCGCGATTCCCGCATGCGAAAATCCGGGGACTGACCCCACTGGGAATCGAACCCGGATCGCTTTAGTGGGAGGCGAGTGGTCTGACCTCTCGACCACCGCGACCCCTTATTTGCAGTGATTCCTGTGTTGTTCCACTATGGTGTTATATATTTTTTTATGTTGTAAATAAAATTAAAATAAAAACCAGTTTTTTATTTTTATTCTGTATGTTATAATAACTCTACTATAATGTAAGTCAAGGAATATATCGTGAGTGTGTTAATTATAATTAGCTATATAAAAATGTAATTAATAGTTGAGTATTTAAATGCATAGTGCAACGTAGGACAGGGTGGTTTTGGTGGACGTGGGAGAACCAAATGAAATGTAGGTATGTTGTCTATATAATATATATGTCTATATATATATACACACACACCAACACAAACACACACACATACATACACACACACACATATATATATATATATATATATATATATATATATATATATATATATATATATATATATATATATAGAGAGAGAGAGAGAGAGAGAGAGAGAGAGAGGAACACAATGACTTTCAAAGGTCATGTGGCTCTCATGCATGTGTTGACTAGATGGAAGGATGAAGAAGGAAATGACAGTTTCATGTTATGTGCTGAACATGGTAAGGTTTAGGGAGGGTGAGGTGTCGGATGCAGAGTTGGCATGGATACTGATAGAGAGGGGTGTCACGTGATGGTCGTGTGATAAGCATCCATATGCTGACTCGGCAAGAAGGAGAAGGTGTACATACAGGATTCAGATTTCCTATGGTGATTCTTCGAACAGGTTGTCACATGACGGTCATGAGACAAGCATGCATCTCCTGACTCAGCGAGAAAGGGACAGACGCAGAGCTGGCAAGCCCACTCAGCGAGAGGAGAAGGGGAATGTAGGAATTGGGAAGGAGAGTGGAGGACCATGTAAAACTGCACAGTTATACCAAACCTCGGAAGTAACAGGGCAGGGATGGTATAGGTTGGATGCTGTATGTCATATTATTTAATAGTACTCTAGTCGGGGGAAGAACACTGGTTGTTTTGTATGGCAATAATTTATAATAAATTATTTTTAAGAATTACTTGCGTTTTTTAAAATTGGCAAATATGAACGTAATAAAATTGTAGTCTAATCGAGCAGCAGACGTAATATATATGGTGGCTTACATGTATATAAATAAAGACTGAGACTATATTAACAATTTATAGCACAAATATATAATAAAGATGTGGACCAAGAGAGATACACAAGAAACAAATAGAAAATAAATTATTATGGATATATATTATTATTTCTTTCCGAAGAGTGTTTTCAATTTTAATTGTTTGTAAATTGAATTTTTTTTTTCAAAAATTTATGAAGTTTTTTGAACACGTAAACATTTTTACTTTTGTAATCTTGGGATCAAATTTAAGTTCACTAGGAACCAATATGGTGGAAGCAGCTGTGAACCCCATAGTCCTCAATATTATCTGCCGGCTTTAAGGATTGAGATTCATACTTCTCGGTTTCGATGAGACCATTGGTGGCGTTAGCATAATCCCATGCGATTCTGAGACGTCATGCCAGTGAAAAATGGGAAAATTTTAAGTGACAAGGGAAATTATTGTTGAAAGCTGAATTCTGGATGTTTTGATAATAAATAGAGTTTTTTTACAGTAAGAAAGATAGCGTTAGTGCCTCCTGGTTACTAATCCAGAATTAATTTGTTTCTGTAGCCCCAGTACACAAATATTTGTAAAGAAATTTAATAATGTAATAAATATTTAAGTTTATTTTAAAATTGGTATGTTAAAATTTATGTTGAAATTACATCTCATTCTCAACATTTACGCCTAACTATTTAGTAGTGTATAGATGGTACACACTAAAGGAAAGAGATTTTAGTCAGAAACTTAACATATAGTTCCTTAGCGGTGGTGAGAGGTGCCATGATGTGAATATGGAGCAGCGCCGAAACGAAGAGGCGGGGGAAAACGGAAGATCCCTCTGTAAACCTGCCGAACAACTATATTGTCTGGCATGATTCTCACATGTAAAATCCGGGACTGACCCCGCTGGGAATCGAGCAGGATCGCCTTTGCAGAAGGCGAGTGCTTTAGCCACTGTGACATCCGCGGCCCCATTCACCCTGAAGTACTTGCTTTCTTGCAGATTTGTCAACATTGAGAATTTCTGTCATCCACACGATCATTTTCCCGTTTTTGCAATGGAAAATTATTCAAGTTTCTAGCTCGTCCCATTAATTTTGCCTTTTTGTGTGAAAAATTTAACCGCACTCAGTTATGACACTGTTTTGTATTTATATGCAACCTACCTACACATGGATTGACCCAAAGAAGACGCTGCCAACCTAAGCAGTCGTAAAGCTGGGTCATATCAGTGCCTTTACATGCACAATTTGACCTTAGTTCTGTGCCTAAGATACCAAGCATCGACTTCCGACATTCAGCTGGTGGGCCTGCGCACTTTTTTGTCACGCTGTCCACAGCACATGACTGTTCGTAGTCTTCCAGTCTCCCCCTGCAAACAACAAACATATTTGTAATAACACAAGCGATGCTGTACGTATGTGAGTAAAATTCTAGTAAGTAGCCGCACATAGTACAGTCGACTGCTCACTGCTCTCTAACATTAGAATTATAAAATGTTAAAAACAATGAATATTCCAAAGTTCCGTGAAAATATACTAATTACGTTTATCGTTACATGAACTCGTAACAATGTTTAGGTTTGATTATAAATTCAATCTAAAAACTTTTACAACATAAAAATGTAATGTTTACAACCAGATTTCCGGCGCATAAACACAGAGGAAGTGTTCAAATGTATACATAGGACGGTTATGAAGTATTGTATGTTTCTTAGCTAAAAAAAATTAGCTTTAGTTTTGCAAACAACATTAAACTGTTATTTCGATTCAATGCAGGTAAGTATTAAAAATGTATTCACATGAGAGCTAGTTTCTAAAAATTACTTATTTTCCCTTATCAGAACTTTGTTCAATCAATACTTCGTAACTGGCTGACAAAATCTTATTTGCGGGATGTTTCTTTAAGGGGTGCCGATAGAAAATTGATTGTTCCTGATTGTTAGAACTACCATGTTGTTCTAAACCTTTTCGCTAGGAACGCTATCTAATGAAATTCGTGTTTCTATACTGCACATAAAATATTAACCCCCTTCGTAGTTTTCCAGTAAAGTAAAAGTTAAAATGTACCATTGATTGTACTATGGAGGCAGGTATTTCAAAAATTACTTTGATTCAATTTACCATGCACATACTTTAAAACAATTGAATAATATGGTTAATAAACTAGATGTGATCCGCACGAGTATAAATTGGGATTCATAAAGCTAATTTCATGTCAAATTGAGAAATAATGCCGCGTTTATTCTTAGCTAGTATGATAAATTAAGAGTTTCTTTACATTTCCACTTAAGCTAGAAAAGGAATACATGTCAATATATTAAAGTTTGTTAGTCAAATCTTTTTTACTTCTATTGGATAGCAAGTAATTTTTACATGCACGCAGATTATTGAAATATTTTTAATATGCAGAGTGCTGAAACATTTTTTTTTTACAATTTATAGACTTAAGTTGATGTATAACACATACTTTTAACTACTTAGACATCTTAGTTAGATTTATTCATATTAGAATTAATACATTAATACATAATGCAATCTACCTGCTTGTTCAGAAATATAACGTATTTATACAAAGTCTTTGATATATGAACTCTTGTGTTAGGCCATAAAATATTTTTTCTTGTGCAATACACCGAACACATTTTCACTATATAAGGTGCATATGAGGCAACATGAATCAAAATTGTTAATTTTATAGTTTTTATAGAGACTAGGCGGGGGTACTGCAGCTACTCTACGACCACCCAGCGGTCGAATTTTGACCCAGAGGCGCTAATTTTCTTCCGAACGTAACTATGCGCTGCATCGTGGTTAAAAGTAGCGTTTTTGTAATTATAACGACTTCGTTTGAGCGCTTCTATCTTTTGCTTTTAAGCAAACGTAGACTTTAAGACGACAGTTGCCAATGCTTCTCTGGAGACATAACTCTCTTTCAAATAAAATACATGAAAATGTCTCTTTGCAGCGGTAGAAATAAGTTTTTCGATATTTAATGTTTAACATTCAACGCACTACCATGCGTATTGTGAGGTAATCGTAAATAAATTTCTACGTCTTGCCGATAGGTAGCGCTTAAGTTCCTTTCGTAGAATTTGTTACTATTTGGCAGTAACATCGATCCATTTTTGAAAGTATGATGTACCGAACTGTACTTTTACTGGAGTTTATGAATTATATACTTCTCACATTGTAATTACTTTGACGAAAAAAGAAATCATTCCTAAACACAATGTTGTAGTTGGATATTACTAGTTTTCAGATAAATCATTGTGGCAAGGTTAAGTTAACTATAGGAACGAACTACAATAGACATATAAAATAGAGCGAAAAATAAAACAAATAATGTACTCTCACAAATTAAAAAATAAACGCAATGAATAAAGCATAGTTTAAACCTTTTAACATCCCACAGGGATTTTAAGTAAGGGTAATGTTTAACTACAGTAAATGACGCGGAGGACTATTTAAATTGAAAATTGTAAATATATATTTCTGAGTTTTTTCTTGGAATATAAAAATTCAGAACAACCTATATTCAGGAATTATAAATAAGAGTATTGTTCGAATACAGTAAATGATGCAGTGGACTATTTAAATAAATATGTATATAAATAAATAAATATAAACACACAAACACACACACACAAACACAGGAAGTTACTGAAGAACACCGACAAACTTCGGCAGGTGATTACTATGAAAAAAAAAACAAGCACAAATTATATGTTGCATTTTTCGCCTAAACATAATATTTCACCAAAATATCGGGAACTAAATGACATAAAGAAACAATATTTTCAGCATTCCTTAATGCTGTTGGGCCCTTCAGTTCAACATGAAATACAACTTGATACTTACTAAGGGAGGCATTTGTTGAAAAAAAATATACCAGTATTTGTTTGGCGTCACCGAAGGAAATCATGTAAAAACCATATGTCAGCATGCGTGCACTGGGGATCGAAACCGTTTCCTCCAGAATTCGAGTTCAATATGTTACCGATGCGCCACTTGGTGACAACCTTGAATTCGGCGCATAGGGAAGAAAAAAGAAATGGTTGGTAATATTAAATTGTAAATCTGTCACTATGGGGTTACCCAGTGAATTAGTTGACCTTGTAGAACTAATACATACATTATTGATAGCTAGCCCAACAGTATCGCTTTCAAATTTCTTTCAAGAGGATCCGGGTTCGATTCTAAGTCTGGCCGTCCTGACTATGGATTTCAATTTATTTTGCTCTATCTTTCTAGAATTTACGTCTCGTTTACAGCGTGATGCATAGAGACAGTTACACGTATTTATGTATCCCATGAAATCTAAATAACACCCATGCCTCACCCGGGACTTGAATCCAGAACCTCTCGCATCGTAAGGCTGCGCGCCACGGGCCTGTACCATGGAGGTCAGCTCGGTTTTCAATAGTTTCCCGAGATCACTCCAGGCAAATGCCGGGAAGATTCATTAACAAATGCCGTGGCTGTTCCCTTCTACTATATCTACTTAAAATGCCCTTCTACTAACTCCATTTTGCTGTTCAAGAGGCAATGAAAACAATATAAATAGCAAGAAAATTAATTAGGGAACGTGTCTTATTATAGAAGAATAATATACGTTTCATACTTCAGTGTAAATAAATGTCAACTTGCAGAGTGATAGATGTAATTCTTACTTTTATTTAGATGACAGGGTAGTCACGAAGCATTTCGCAACATTCCCAATCAAATGCCCTCGTTTTGATGGCACAGTTTCGTGGTCAGCACAGACGGTCTTTATTGACCTGTATTTCGCGAGCTCCCAAATTCACCATGATAGGTGACTCTTAGGTGCACTGCTTGTTGCCTACGTATATAGGCGTTACATTTTTTTAACAGCCGGTCATACCCGATGTGGACTTAAGTTTGGAAAGTCGCTCTGGGCCTGGGTGAAATTTCACGTAGACCCCAGATGGAGCCCGACCTCTGCTCCAGCGACTAATTCCCTGGCGGTCGCAAAACGTTTTCAACCGTTCATTTATTCTGAACGTCACTGTATATAAATGTACATACATAGATGGTTACTGAGTATTCTCTTGAAAAGTAAAACTTTAAAACAATTCGTATTAAATACTATATACTACGTACTTTTTTTGTGATCTGTCTTGTAAGGAAATCATGGCGGTAAGGAACAACAGACCGTATATACGAATTTTACAAAATGAGTGATAACATTAACTTAGGATACTATGTCACACATTTCGAAATATAATTTATGAAGTAAAAAAAATATCCCGAATACTATTAATAGAGGCCGGAAAAACTTTGCTGCTTCAACGACGTGCATGTTAGAATCCATTATCCTATGCATGTCGAGCCCCGTCTATTCGTTCATTGTTGTTCCACTGAGTAGAGCTAGTGGACAAATGTCGGGGCTTGAGTATGCATAGGATAGTGAATTTTAATATGCTGGTCATTGAATCCGCGAAATTTTCTGGCCTCTTAACTATTAAGATATAACCAACGCAACAAGCGCATTTATATTGCACTAACATTACACTTAAAATTATTAGATTTTAAAACCGTACGGATACAGTGAAATTATGTTGTTTGATGACTTTCTTATAATATGTGAATTTTTTACAGTCACATAATTGTATATTTTACTTCTAATTTATGAAATAAAAGTACTAACTCTGTCATGCTAGATCGATATGCAAGAATTATTTAAAACAAAAGTCGTCAACGTTTTTTATTATGACAATTTCCATGCTTCAACTAATTTGTAAAGTGCAAATACTGAAGAAACGTAGGTATGGGAAGGTTTCTTCTAAAATAAATTTCAATACAGCAATTTGTTTGCACGCGGTTATTTTAATTCACGAAAAGAATGCCATTTCATTAAGCAGTAATCTCTTTTGCGTATCGTTGCGCACCCTACGCAGCGAGCCCGTTTCCCATTCGTTTGCTTGGCGGTGTGGTAATCGCTTTCATCGCCAAGCATAGTTAAGTGTCTGTGACTGCTTAAACTGCTTTGCTTCACGGGCATATTAGACAAGCTTGGCGTACTCACCGAAAGAGTAAAACGTCCTCCTTCAAAGTCACAAAATAGTGTTATGTATAACTAAGTCAAAGTATAAATATAAAGAGAAAGAACAAATAGTAGGCCGATTTTTTTTCCATGCTCCCATATGAGAATAATGGGCTAACATTTTCATAACAAAATAAAAAATTATCGTGAGATAAACTATCGGAAGTGAATGAGTTTAAGATTTTATAAATATGAAGGTTCTTTTAATTAATATTTCAGTTTATATATAAAAGTGTTTGAATTATGAACTATTTGTATTAAACGTTCGTGTTACATTTTATATAAAAAATTGGAGTCATATTCTATTGATTCCATTACCCAAATATGCAGCTATTTCGACTCATAGAATACACAGTTGAAGAAAGTTGAACGTCCATTTATTTTCTCTGTTACAATGTAGTTGTAGAATGTCGTCGTCATGGTCATAAAACTGTTATTCATTGAATATTCTTCCTCTATTGTTGATAACTCTCCAAATATAAGTCTACGTTTGCATACGCCGCAGTTCTTAGGCGAATTTTTTGTTACCTCCGCTGCAGGATGATTTGTAACGTATTGCTTTTCCTTTGGTTTTCTTCGCAAATACTTTTGAGTAGTGTTCCCGTAATCACATCTGAATGTTGTATCTTTGTTACCATGTTTTTATTGGTCAGGAACAATAGAATCCAGCACAATGGGAACGACGATCGACTTATGATCTACTTGCTCCTTCGCTCGGTTGCTATCATTATGTCTAGATGTCTCCTCTGTCGATTCAAAATCATTACTTATTTGACAGGCTGCAGCTAAATCATATTCTGAGAAAACCTTTGGGTAAAGTGGAAATATTCTAGTGACCTGAAAACCATTAGATTGGTTAGTTAGAGTGGTTAGTAAAACGACTGCAGACCTTATTAAACAACATGGTCGGTTCTTATGGTATTAACATCTCATGAATGATGTGTCCATGTCTAGACCACATTCCAGACTAAGTGGTAGACAAAAGAATTTTGTAAAATATATGTGTTAGTATTGGACAACCGTCGCTTCTGCTAAACTCTGAAGCAGAATGGTATATGGGCTACAGTGGTTATCGAGTACAAATACCACTGGATTTTCTACACTAGAAATAAGTAAGTTAAAACATTATCCAACTAGGTTACAAAATACCCACCGTCATACAGACTGATTCTGAACGCACATAAACATCTCCCTGAACACCATCGTTTTCGTGAAGTGGCGCGATTTGCTGTATATGAAAAATAAATATGCTTTATGTTAATTCCAAAGGTACTGAAACAATACCCAACTGTCACATAGTTGATTTTTTCTCAATACGTGGCTATACAGCTAGATTATGGCTTTAAGAAGCATACACAAATTATCTGGATTGTGCACAATGTATATTCCAGTTTCATCGATGTTAAACAAGTTAGTTCAATCTCGGATTAAGTTAAAATATTTTCTAAATTATTGTTAAAGTGACAAATTTCCTCTTCGCTAAATACAGTCACTCAGTTGATGCTGGTTGCTTCTGGTTTCATAAAGTTATGTCTTCCGTTCCTTTTCAGAAAGTTATACAGGCAGCCGTATTTGTTAATGTTTTAAAGCAAGTTACATCTGTAAAAAAAATTAATATATTCATCTGAAACTTCCACACCGGACAATATTTTGAAGACAGTTTATGGAAAATAGGACCTATAAGCTAACATTAACAAATACTGGATATAAGTATTGGTTTTAGCTACCAGAAAATGCATTTCCTAATAATAGACAAAGGCCCATATTTCTACCAAATATTGTTAAATTAGTATGTTTATGATAAACTACCTTCTGAATATTGAAAAATTATGACTTTCTATAGCCAAACATTTTTTATTGAAATCATATTACATTGACATTTCAAAATCATAATGTTGTTGTTTTTTTATACGAATATAAATAAAAGGGATATATATATATATATATAAATGTTATGTTGGTTTGTGTACGCTTCAAAAACTCAAAAAGTTCTGCACCGATCGAGCTGAAATTTAAGCATGATATATAATCCGCATCAAGGATTGTTTTTATCTAATTTGCGACCGCGAAAAAAAGTGAGGAAAACACTCGCTGACAACTCAGGTATTGTATAAAGTTTGGGGTGTGGGAGAGGTGGGGTTACGGGTTCGTATCCCGTGCAAGACATTGCAATGGGAATTACATAACATCATACAAGCGTATTGCGCGCGCTCTTTACACTGTTATCGAGTACGCTAGCTGTTAAATGCCGGGCAGCTGTTTG
>PNEQ01134004.1:22638-40632 GCA_003012365.1 Medauroidea extradentata
TAAAGATGAATTTAAAAAAGAAGTTCTGCAATTAAAGTACGCTTAGCGCAGTGGACTGGACAAATCTGTTTGTATTTGATGTTTTAAAGATAAACAGTGAATATAGTATAATATAGAATATAGTATCACCATCAATTAACACGTAACTAAAAGTTAGTTACTCTTTTCTATAGTACACGCGGGCGAAGCCGCAACGGGACAGCTAGTATTAAATAAAAAAGTAACTATCGACATTAGGAAGTTTAAGTCTGTGCTTAAAAATATTTATTTAAAAAAAAAATTATACCTAGAAGTTATGACCAAACATATATGTAGGTATATTAATTACTTTAAAAAATGTTAATAATATGTTTAGTGATATTGGGTGCTTTTACGAATGGAGCACAGGACGTTTGCTATGGTATGGCCAACCTAATTTATTTTTGGTACGTAGCTTTAATTTTTAATTTCTTACGGTAGACCTGGAAACTCAACAGGTTTAGTGACCTACCAGCTAGACTTCACAGTCCTGTGTATACTCTGTACTGAGTTAATTCTGCATTGGCAGCTGATCAAGTGAGTGGACAACAAGTAGTGCATTTGACAAGGCAGAACGGGAGTCAGTAAACGTTTAAATTCTGTTATGCCTTTAGTGCAGCATCCTACAGGGGAAGTTTATTAATCTATGATTATGGACCCCTGATTTTCGTGAAATGAATTTGCATCACTTCGGTTCAATGCCTTACGTACACGCCTGCAGCTCTGCTTTGTGGTTAATGATTGGGTGTTTCGAAATCTTAGCATCTTGCGGTTCTCAGACATGTGGTGCTGCAGAAACCCTGTTTGGATTTGATACAGTCAATTTAGTGACGCCTCTACACAAAGACACGCAGCCAGTAACAACGGAATCAAGCTGCAGATGTGCACATAATATACTGAAACAAATGGTTAAAAAATATTTCCCCAAAAGTCAGTTGTCACTATCATTGAATTGCGAGAACACCTCACGTGTGTAGGAGTCTGAAATCTAACGTCTCCTCAATTTAATTCGCTTAATTTCTATGTATATATATATTACATTACAAAACATAATTTATTTAGTTAATTTTTTATAAATTATCTAGGACATATTTTTTTCATTAATTTTTTTTTAGATATACTTGAATATTGAAAAAGTTAAACTGTCTTTCGTACAAATATAACATAATAAATTATTGCAATGGCAATACCTGTAAGCTATTTCTACTATCACAATATAATGATTGTGTGCCTAATTACTGTGATTTCTGAATGTAGGTCTATCTATGTATGTATAGGTAATATCTTACGCGATTTAATTTTCTCTAAAGTGGATAAATTGAGAAGGTTTTGCATTTATATTCATGTGGGGCAATGAGGTCGACTTGCGTGGTACTTGGAACCATATCTGAATCCAATATTACTTTGTGACGTGACATGTTTATACTAAATTGCCAGAGGTATATGCGTATATGCTTAGGTACAACAATCTCCTTATATTTTTAGTTCTCAAAAGAATAAACATAATTTATAAAGCAATATTTGAAAATACACGAAAGAAAATTCAATTACTTTCTAATAAAAAAATTGAACTCCAAATATAAAAAGAAAAATGCGTGAATTAAAAAGTAACGTCACTAAATCAGAGCTCGTACATCATAGCGACCAATTGTTCACTGTAAAATAAACACTACAGCCGCAAGATAGAAGCACAAATTGGCGAAGAAAATAGTTCGTCATTCCTCTCCCAAGGACATAGGTTCGTTTACCCATTGGACCGTTTTGAGATGCTCTTTTCTACAACTTTCAAAGTATATCCGTTAAAAGTTTCAGAAATCTATTAAACTATTTTGTAACATTCAGATTAATTTACATATTTCGGAACACCTTTCAAAAATAATTTTTAAACGATTAATAATTGTAGATTTTCATTTTTGTTTAGTCCATAATAAATTAGGATCCGATTATTGGCATTAATATTATCTTAATTTTTCTTAAAATCAAATTCAACTTATTTCTGTTCATTCATGCCAAATGGTGTTTTCTAGTATCCACTTATTAAGTAAAATAAATAAGTTAAAGTGTGGAGTTGAGCACGGTTGTGAATATTTTGAGAGTATACCTGAATGCTTGGTAAAAGGTGACAGATAGGTAATAAGACAAGAAAGGAGTTACAAAACTTGAGACCGCCAAATGTAACTTTCTTTGCCTGTGATGTAGTTTGCATTGGTGTGTGTATCCTTTTTGACATAGGTCTTCTTATACGTCAGAAAAAAAACACAGTAAAAAGTTGGGTTTACGAAGGGTCTATGTATGTATAGTATCATGTCTGCTGTGTGTTTACGTTTAAATCGAGGCTGGAACGTGTAGTATTTTCTTGCTGTTTTAAGATATTTCTATAAAGTTTAGTTCTGAATGAACTGTAATATAAGATACGCACTTTTATAATACTACAATTATCTACACAAATTACTGCTACAAACATTTCTTACAGAGAAAATTAAATTATTACATATATCTAAATCACTAAGCTATCTTTTGATAAGATAAGTGGAAGTTGATGTTATATTATTTCTTAAGTTCTGAATATTTCCTTTCTCACACATTCAGTTTTCATTTTATAACAAATATTTAAACATCACACTCGAAGCTTACAAAATTTATTTAATGCTTACATTTTATGCGTACACAATATTTTAGCTTTACAAATGCAAAAACACAGCCTATTACAAACAAAATAAATACGAATTAACACGTATTATTGTTAAGAAATAAAAAAAATCTGAAAATTAATTTAATTCCTTACCTTAATTTCTATGTACAGTTGATTTTACTCGCCTGCATTTTCTTTATATTGAACGCTTTAAGAACTCCTTCAAGAAGAGGTACGGTACTTAAACGACAAGTTTTTATATAAACTAAGAAGCACGTTAAACAAGAAGTCTTTCATTTGACCTGGCGTTCCGTGGTAATTTTTATGCACATTAGCTTGAATGTGTATTGTTACTGGCTGCTATTTAAATGAAGCTACGTAACAAGTTTCTTAGGCTAATTTATGACAAATCACGCGATGAAACTTACAAGTCACACAGAATAAATATCTTGCTGTTTGAAGGACACACTCACAACCATGTAATAAGACAGGAAAAGAGTTGCAAAACTGGTGACAGCCAAATGTAAGTTTCGTACTTTTGGGTGTTACAGATTTCATAGACTGCCGTTTGAACTATCTTTTGGTCAAGTAACTTTTTCAAAGACAAATGAAATGATATTTGGTCAAATTGATGGGGTTTAATTTCTTTTGGTGTTCTCTTAATAACCGATTTTATATTATATAATTTCGCATAATGTATTTAACGGTGTTATCCAACTGAAAATTTTTTATTTCATCCAGGTTAAGTTCACCTCAAGGTGATTAAAACTCCATTTTAGGGCATGTATTTAGCAAAAATAGTTGCAAGCCATACCTAAAGCAAGTCTGTATAGTGACTAGTTAGAAGTCGCCACTAGTAAAACAGAGATGCAATGGGTCCTAGGCAAGTTTAAGGAAATTGGTTCCTGATATTACCCTGGCAGTAGCACCTTTCCAGAAGTTATTCAAGTCAAAATGTGGGATAGTGTTGGTTGCCACCACATGAACAAGCATTTAAAGTATTGAAGTATAAAGTTATTCTGAGAACATTTAGTAGTAACTTACCGATCGCAATACAATGTGATGATTCTAGCACACGTTTCGGAGCCTATCCCTCGCAAGAAGGGCCACCTGTTTTTTACGCTTCCTGAACATTAAATCAGGTAGAAAGAGTATGCTCTCATATTGAGAAAGGAAATGCTGAGTAAAGTGTTTGGTTGCAAAAATTTTCAAAATTCTATGCATTGCCGAAATGATTTTATGAATTATCATAAGCCCTTAGTATCAGTTAAACATCTAGTTCATGCACTTGTTTCACCCAGGCTTCACACGTTTAAGTTGATATTAATCAGCATCTGGACTTAAGGTATAAACGTGGAACTCGGTTACATATTGCTGACTTACTTCAAGAGATTCTCTCCAAAATACTGTGTTGCAGCGTTGAGTCATGCTTTAATACATATAGTAACATTTGTACATCACCTGCAAATAACACATGAAAGAAAGAGGGTGTTTCAAGTATGTGCAGTTAATGATGAAAACTGTTGAAAGATTATTGAATACCTACTGTTGTTCTGGGTGGCCTCTCGTGTGTGATGTCACACGGTAACCTTAGTTACAGGACTGTGTTTGTGGATTGTTTATTGTTTCTTGATGACAAATTGAATGAAATGTGAATCAATGTTTAATGTGCCAAAAACATGCAGCATCATGTAAAAATTAACTACTCATCTTGCAAGTGGTTCCTCAATTACCGTTTTACAAAATTAGTGTTGTTATAATAACTTTCTCTTGTAAACGATATCTTAACTGAAGTTGTGATGGATTACATTACCAAATGGACTGAGTTGTGGCCCTTAAGCAGCTGTGCTGGTGAAAAAGAAGTGAATTCAGCGGTGAGGAAATTATTTTCCACCCTTAGCATTCCAAGTGTTGTAGTGACTGACGATGAACAATTTTCCTCGCGGGCTTGTCAAATATTTTCACAAATTTGAGATTTTCAAATCTGTAACCAGAAGTCCTAACCATTCCTGCAGTAATGAATTAGTAGAGAGAGCAATTCGGACTGGAAAAAATACTATTGCAAATGTCAAGATAGCGATATTCATTAGAAGTTGGTCTTCAAAGTTACAGAACTTTGTATGTTTGTGGCACGAATGTTTCCCCCATCGCAAGCACTGTGGTCGAAATTTAAATTCATTTTTGACTCTGTCTGAGGGTCAGTTATTACCGCCTGAGTTTAATAATTTTTAAGACCAGCTGTCGTCTAAATATTGGTTAACTAAGGTCAGTTATGAAAAGAGTGCAAACGCCAAGGATTGTTATTTTCCTCATCAGAGTGTGTATTTATAAAAACAAATAAACTGTAGAGTTACGGGAATCTTAAATACACACTTCTAGATGTTTAGGGATTACGTCGGAATTCTAGCCATCTCCTAAAATCTACGCTACCTACCACTATGGGTTATAGAGTAGCTGAAAATGTTAGCGAAGGTGGAAAATCAGATGCTACATCTGAAGGTGATCATAGGCCAGCTTAGTAGCATCTAACTTAGAGAGGGTTTCTGCAAGAGTGGGTGTTCATGCTAATACTCAGGTGTCTATGGGTTTATAACCCACACATTAAAATGTTAAATATTTAGCAGAACTATGTTAGGCGTTCTAAGCTAGTAGATGATTTTGTATTTATTTTATGATCAGCATTTTAAATTACAGTTATTATTTTTATGTATAGAGCTGTGATTGTTAAAGGGAGTTGTTTTTAAATAGTGTGTTGGTAACCCGGTATTAAGATAAAGAGAAAATGGTGCATGGAGGTGGTTGGCCAGAACGTTGGTTTAATTCGTGACTTGTATGGAGAATGGAATAGTATTAAGTACAATAATACGTTACATGAACGTAAGTCACTGTGTCTGTCTATACAATGATACAACAGTAGCCGTTATAAAATCTGAAAACTTTTTTATACTTTTGACTTTAGGCGCAAAACGAACCACAGTAAATTACTAAATCGTAGAGTTTTTATTCTTCGGACGCGCGCGACTCATGTTTCCTTACGGACTTTACTTGTGTGCGATGAATTTGTCAATGACTGAAATCCTATGCCTTCCATTGGAAAATTACCGTACTATGCCTTAATATTACTTTAAGAGGGATAGATCGTCACCATATTGAATTGTTATGTTCTGTGGCATTACTTTTCTATTGGGTAAATATATGAAACTTTAACGTAACTGCAGAACAAAATATATATCGACAGAAGTTTATACATAATATTTTTTGTCATTACTATTATTACATATCAATTGCTGTTATGAAAGTAACATATATTTCTAACTACAAGTTGATCTGTGATAACAGTACGGCAAACAATGATATATGATGTCTAAATCCTATCGATTGTATTATATTCGACAGTTAGGTACGAGTTTCATAAATTTACCGAAAAGATAATTCATGAAACAAAATATAATAATTCAAGATGGCAACGGCACAAATATTTATTTCGATTAGTGATATTTGTCAAAATAGTGCAACGAAACTGAGAGAGAGCAAGACAGATATATTGCGTACCTTTAGTGTTGAAAATTATTGAGATTACAAAAACCGAATACGAGAAATTTGCAAATGTGAGAATTTAGATGGAATAAGGGTACTGTTTCCACCTTACTTAACACAATAACACATAAAACAAACGTCATTAAAACGGTACAGTAAAACGACGTGATAACTTGAATTTATAATTTTATCTAGTTTTAAAACATGAGACATGATGACAAGCATACAGTTTCGTATTTCCGAGAAAATATTTTCTAATACAAAGTAACAAATCGTAAAATCCCTCAAAAAGGTACCCTTACATGCATCGGAAATTAACTTTACCTTACATAAAACATAAAATTACCGTACTGTAATATTCACACTTAGAATTCGTCCATATGGGGCAATGGGCATAGCGGCGAATATTTCGTGGAAATGAAAACTGTTGGCAATATTTACTTAGTCAGCGAATAATTGCGTACATACACACTTATTGCATCATGTGGGATTTCAGTTCTAGCAGTTTTAATAAGGTAAAATTACAACCACGCTGAATAGTGTGTATAAAAAGAAGCAATGCTCTGGTCGTTGTTCGTATGAGCCACCATAGGTGGCACCACGAATCTAGTATAGACATATTATGCTCTCTGGGGTACATATCCGCACCTAGCAGAGGGGAAAATGTCCGCGCGTCTCATTTACGCGGATATTTACCACAAATTAGTGAATTTGTTTTGTTTTTAATGTTAATATAATCGTATTCGCAATAATGCATATCTTATGGTCAGAATATTGCAGGCTGCAGATTGGAAGGTTTCTGGAGAGAAAGCCTTCATTCGTATATGTAATAGTTTTGTTGCTGCGCTTGGTTCTATTCAATATAGACAAAGTTACATCTCGAAAAACTAATCTTATAAACTCTCGTCTCATGGTTATTTTATAATGGTTGGGAACCAGATACATAAGACTCGAATTTCTCCACAAGATATTCTAAACAATAGTATCTTGTCTTCTATACTGCAAGATAAACATGCAAAACTTATATTAAAAATACTTTGCATTAGTAACATACTATCTGATGTAATTACTCAGCAGCTATTTATTTGTTAGCAAAATTTTTACTAATATTAATAATTCACTGTTTACATAACAAGAAACACATTTTGAAACATCTCTTATAACATTACTTACGCCAGTGATGGGATGTCTGTTTTGTAAAGTTTCGTGTCAAAAGCGATAGAGGTTCAAATGTCTGAAGGATTTCCTGGAATTGGGATTTTGTAAATCCTAGTGTAATTTTGCCATTGATTCAGGGGTTTTATTTTAATACTACAGTTTATTTCACCACAGAATGCAACTACTTTACCGTCCTATGTAACCAGCATTAACACCATCTGTGTTACAATCCTTCGCTTAAAAAAGCTACTGAAATCGCGTCATTGCAACACGCCTGATTGATTGGTTACCCGCCTTGCAGGACAGTCGCAATACCTGCGTATGTTTCAGGCGATATATTTTTGTATTTTAAATGGCGAAAATTTGATACGTAATTTTCTTTTAATTGATTTATTCTAGCACTTTCCGACAAGACTACATTTTCTATTAAACTTTAGCACCCAGTCAATGTTCTGTAGTACCACATGAATAACAATGACGTATTCCAGAGTTCAAACAAAACAATACCTAGTACCCCATTTAAACAATGATGGGCAGGTGATACCACGGTCGTAGAAGAACAGGTATGTACACTCGCCTGGAAACTTGACCCTCTTGTTGTTTGGTTGTAGTTCACCAAGTTACCGAGAATATTGTGTTTTATTGGCGCTGATTTTAGGGCGGTTGGACTAAACTCCGCCCTTCCGTTAAGATAAACAATTTATCAAAACGTATTTTTTAACAATTTACGAAATAATTTCTTCGCTCACAAATTTAAGAAATGGCTCCAGCAATCTTAATTTACTTTATAAATTTAACAATGGAAAAAAAGTGGACGGGGTTTGAGTCCGACCGCCCGGAAAACAGCGCCAAAAAGTACGACATTCTCGGTAACTTGACGAATTACAGCCAAACAACAAGAGGGTCTAGCAAAATACATTGGTAGATAGGCAAGTGTCCAGACCTGTCCTTCTACGGCCGTGGGCGATACTGATGTGAAGTTAGCTTCGAATCTCAGATTAGAAGCTACGTGTAACTATAATTTATAGTTACTACCAACCCCGAAAAAAAATCACTAGTTGAACGAGATACCATACCAATTCAAAAACGGCATAACTAACAAAAATATTTCATTTGTAGGTGTGTGTTACTGGCATATGTTTAGGTGTGCTGGAGTGGGACTGAGTGTGCCAGGGTGTGTCTTGGTGTGACTACGTGTATCTGTAAGGGTCTGTATGTACTTGTGTGTGCCGTGGTGTGTGGGTGTGCTGGCGTGTGTCTGTGAGTGCTGGGGTGTGTCTGGGTGTGCCAGCGTGTGTCTGGGAGTGCCAACGTGTGTCTGTGTGCTTGGGTGGGTCGGGGTGTACAGGCGTGTGTCTGTGAGTGCTGGCGTGTGTCTGTGAGTGCTGGGGTGTGTCTGGGTGTGCCAGCGTGTGTCTGGGAGTGCCAACGTGTGTCTGTGTGCTTGGGTGGGTCGGGGTGTACAGGCGTGTGTCTGGGTGTGTCGGCGTGTGTCAGGATGTGCCGGGGTATGTCAGGGTGTGCCGCAGCGTGTCTAGGTATGCCGGAGTGTGTCTGGGTGTGCCGGCGTGTGTCTGTGAGTGTCTGTGTGTGCTTGGATGTGCCGAGGTTTGTCTGGATGTGCCAACGTGCGTTTGTGAGTATCTGTGTGTGCTTGGGTGCGCTGGGGTGTGTCTGGGTGTGCCGTGATGTGTCTGGAAGTGCCGGGGTATGTCAGGGTGTGCCGCAGTGTGTTTAGGTGTGCCGGCGTGTGTCTGTGTTGTCTGTGTGTGCTTGGATGTGCCGGAGTGTGTCTGGGTGTGTCAGCGTGTTTCTGTGAGTGTCTGTGTGTGATTGAGTGTGCCGGAGTGTGTCTGGGTGTGCCGGGGTATGTCTGGATGTGGCGGAGTGTGTCTGGGTGTGCCGGCGTGTGTCTGTGAGTGTCTGTGTGTGCTTGGGTGTGCCGGGATTTTCAAGGTGTGCTGGCGTTTGCCTGGGTGTGCTGGCGTGTGTCTTTGAGTGTCTGTGTGTGCCTGGGTGTGCCGGGGTTTTTCATGGTATGCTGGCGTGTGTCTGGGTGGGCCGGGGTTTTTCAAGGTGTACTGGCGTGTGTCTGGGTGTGCCGGCGTGTGTCTGTGAGAGTCTGTGTGTGCTTGGGTGTGCCGGCGTTTGTCTGTGTTTTCTGTGTGTGCTTGGGTGTGCCGGAGTGTGTCTGGGTGCACAGGCGTGTGTCTGTGAGTGTCTGTGTGTGCTTGGGTGTGCCGGGGTGTTCCTGGGTGTACCGGCGTGTATCTGGATGTGCCAATGTAGCAGGGTGTTCCGCAGTGTGTCTGGGTGTTCCGGGGTGTGTCTGGGTGTGCCGATGTATGTCAATGTGGTATTTGTATGTCTGGGTGTGCCTGCGTGTGTCTGGGTGTACCGGCGTGTGTCTGGGTATGCCCGTGTGTGTCTGTTAGTGTCTGTGTGTGCTTGGATGTGACAGGGTGTGTCTGGGAGTGCCGGCGTGTGTATGGGTGTGCCGGGGTGTCTCAGGGTGGTCTGTGTCTCTGTGTCTGCTTAGGTGTCTGGGTGTGGTAGCGTATGTGTGGATGTGCCGACGTGTGTCTGCGTGTATATTTGCTGTTCCTGACACACTATTTTGTATGGAAATGGTTTCAATTGTTGGAAACACAGAAAACACAGACACACGCCGGCACACCCAGACACACGCCGGCACAACCAGACACACGCCGGCACACCCAGACACGCACCGGTACACCCCAGCCCACCCAAGTACACAGACACACGCCGGCACACCCAGACACACCCCAGCACACACAGACACTCACAGACACGCGCAGGCACACCCAAACACACGCCGGCACACCCAGACAACACCCCGGCACACCCAAGCACACACAGACACTCGTAGACACCCGCCGGCACACCCTAACACAGTCCCGCACACCCAAAACTATGCCAGTAACACAATTATACACGAAATATTTTTGTTTGTTATACCGTTTTTGTATTGATATGGTATCTCTTTCAACTAGGGATTTTTTTTCGGGTTTGGTAGTAACTAGAAATCATAGTTCCACGTAGCTTCGAATCTCAGATTCGAAGCTAACTTCACATCAGTGCAGGCGATGTTAACAAACTAAATTTCTGACAAAGAAGAACAATCATTTTTGATTCAGTGTTCAAATTATCGTTGCTTATATTTGGTAGTTAGCAAGGTATAAATTAATTTGCAATTAGAAAATCTATTTTCAGGGTAGCATTACTCCCACTATATGCACTTTTGAGACAAATTAAAAACATGTTTTCCTCATATTTTATTGTAAACTATCACCACGCAAAATGAACACACTTCGTCCTGTCTCAACCTGTATTTACATATATAGAATGTTTACAAAAAACACTGACAAATTACGACAGATTATTACTTGTGGAAAATAAAGCAGGGAATATGTAATATACTTTGTACGTTATCGTAATGTAATATTAAACGAGTAATTCGCCTTTGAAAATTAAATACTAAAACTTTGATCTCCCAACAAACCGAACAGTGATCGGCGCAAACTGACAAAACTCAGGATATTACTTCAAGACAAAAACGCCGACTAACCAACCGTAAACGCTAGTTGATACCTTATTCCCCTTACTAAAATAAATGGGGTGGCCTCCTAAATTTGCTGACAACTTTTTTAGCGTCATGATAATCCAACATTTAAGAGTGAATTATTAGAAAATGTGACCATAGTAACAAAAAACGCCCTCTTTTGGCGACTGTCAAGGACACAAAGTTTTCGTGCAAAACGCGCGTCAAGTTTTGGCATAGAGAAACAGAGCCTAGCGAGCAGGCAACACTGCGTACACGAGGCCTACCATTGCCCCATCCTACTATACGACTGTTAAATTTCGTGAATCTGTAACGCAAAATTATCCTAAATGCGCGAAACTTTCTGCAGTGGCATAAATACACATGTTAATAAATTCGAATGAATGAAAATATTATTAATTAGGTGCTGTGAACTACGTACGTTACCATCTAAATTAAATATTTGTTGAAGTACATCCAAAATGTAATATTTTTTATCGTATAATGAATATTTTCCACACGTTTGTAAAGTAAATTACCTGCACATATGAGCATAGATTTTCTCTTCGGTGTAGGTGTAATTAGGTACCATTAAATGTAAATATAAATTGTAACTCAAAAATTTTTGAGAGTACGCCAACATGCTTCATTTACAGCAACAAACCTGATCGCGAAAATTGAGAAAACTAATACAACAGAAAAAAAAATTATCTATGGTTATATGCAAGCAAAAACGACGCCTTCTCATAAAAAACAATACTTATATTAATTAGTACACTAAGCATCAAAACATACTGCAAGAACATTCTCCGACATACGAGAAACAATAAAATACGCGTGTAGTTAAGGTTACAATAATTTTTTCTGTAAAAAAAAATTAATAAGTAACGAAGTTTTTTTACGCGATTTAGAAAAAATTATATGTGCCAGTTGATTGCATTTCTCTTCAGTTTCTGCGTATCAGTCGGTAAGTCAATAATAAAGGTGTGGTGTAGGTTATCTTGGCGAATAAGTTACTGGCCTTCAGTTTACGTTGAGTATTGGGTAAAGTTTGCAGAGCTCAGCTTGCCGATGGTTTTCAAGTGGAAAAAAATTACAACGTAAGGATAAAGCAAAATTTTATGGCCATTCTATACTGTTTTGCGTAACGAGCCAAGGTGCCACAGAAATAGTAACCTCAAAACCTGCAGTGAATACATCGTATGAGTGGATGGAGGTTCCGCGTTCTGTTGAAACCATAGGCCTAAGTACGGGTTACCAATTTCTGAAAATTAAAATTTTACTATATGTTCCATAACGTGGTGACATATCAATAAGTGTATACTTTAACCCTTTTGCTCCAATACTCGATAACGTAAAGTTCAAGACACGCAAACCTAGTTTTGCTTTGCGTGACTTTATGAAGTTTGTTTGTGCGGATTTATATCCAGAATCTTTTATGTTTTATTTCCACATATCATAGAAACTGCTGCTAAGTGACGTAGTCAGGCCAACAACGATACTTCCGTGTTTGCGAATATAATTGCGTTTCATGGAACACCCCTGACATCATTATGCCAAGTAATGTTACGTTTATATGATCATATACATATATATTTACAAATATACATCAAATGTTAAAATAAATGTATTAAATAATTACAAGGGGGTAGTGAGCATGATAACCACAAAAAAAGTGTGATTATTGTAAGTCCCCAAACCAATACCGTAAAATATATGAGCATTTGTTTACAATTCGTAACACCGGTAATGGATCCGTGCATTCTATGATGAAACACTTCACGGTCTCTGATGTGCTGAGTGGTGATTTTAATACTTTTCACAATAAAATTGTATTTAACTGATTCGGGTTGCATACATCAAATACATCAGGTTTCCCCTAAACAAAAATCCAAGGGGTTTACGTCAGGTTATCGGGAAGGCGAATTAACTGGACCACCACGCTTAATCCATCCCCCATTAATCGTCACATGGAGCACGTCACGTGGCGAGTTAATACATGTACATGAAGTTAAGAGGTTTGCTGCAAACAGCGGTGAAACATTTTTTCCATGAACATTTATTAATCATTTTGTAAATAGAGTGTATTATCTACTTCCAAGTAACACGGATCGTAAAGCTTATGCTAAATACCTTACATGCACACAGATTTGTTTGGAGAAACTGTAAACAAATTGTCAACAATAAGTTATCTGAGTCAACTAACATTTTCATTACGTCTAGAGAAAAAATATGTTAGAAATGACACTACAATAGCAAAGCAACATCATGGAAACTTTGAGTGTGTACACTGATGGATCATTAAACCGAATAAATGAAAATGAGTCACTTATCTCTGTTGAAGAAAACATTCATGAACTGGATGAACTAGTATTGACTGACACTGGAACGTCTACGTAGGTTCTTTATTCCTCTGCAGACATATCCAACGGTAATACTTCATGCCCAGAATCGTTAGATGTAAATATATGAAAAATGAAATGAACTGGCTCTATTGTCGAAAGTTAGTGATTTGACTAAAGAAAAACAAGTCTATCAGCCTACACCCCGAGTTTGATTGGATATCCTACAACACCCACAGACATTAAACAATCCAATTAATGGTAACATCGAAAAATTTGTTAATGGCAATGTGAACACTTATGAATCATTAAGGCGAATCTACGAAAATAAATGATTTATGTTCCTTGCAGAAAATAACTTTCATAAAGTTCACTGAAACATATATGTCAATTCTTTATTACTCTGCAGGCATATCCAATGGTAGTACATGGTACTCAGAATTGTTAGATAAAAAACAAAATTAATTGGTTGACTTGCCTAAAGCCTGTGACTTTACCGAAAAACAGAGTGTGGCTCACCCTACTTTAGAAGTTCAATTGGATAATCTGTAAAATCACAGACGTCAAACAATCCATTTTCTGGTAAAATTGGGATATTATTAAATGGCAATACGCAATGTGCAGGTATATCGTCTAACAATGTTGGAAACGATAACTACAGTCCTCTTGAGATAAACAATTACTCAGACCACGAAATCGCAGACATTTTACAAAGTTGCACCGTTTGGGTGCCTACAGCGCTATCGTCGGCGGTGCACAGTGGACCATGTGACTATTTGATTGCTCGGAAGGCTGTTGTTTAGTATCGCTATATTTCCTTGCTCTTACTCTATGCTTCCCCTTCTCCTCTTCCCCGCGCAGGCGCGTTAGCTAGACTCTGGCCAGGTTGAACTAAGGTTCTTGTGTGGGCCGTCAGCTCACTTTCCTTTCTCTTCTGGACGTGGGCACTGAGAATGTAAGTACTTCCGAGCTCCTAGTTAGTGTGATAGGGTAGGTTGGGGACTTGTCCCCCCATGGCGAGCAAGGCGGCTGACGTCACGTGTTGTGCTCGAAATCGTTTGTTTAATTCATGTTGTATTGATTTTTCTAAATTCCTTTTTCGGTCGCCGTCTGATGAAAAATTTTCTCTCGGTCTTAAAATGTTTTTTGTAGAATTTGCTATTGTTCTTTGCTATTTGACTTTTCCACGTGGTATTTATTAGCTGTTGTGATTATTTGTTGCTTGATTGCCCGATGGCTTTTTGCACACACGTGTTTTGCTTTATTAACTTCTAGCTTTGTAATACCAGTCGATATACTTTGTGATCCTTGTAAAACGAACTAATTAATATATTTTGTAAATTTTTTAAATAATAACTTTCCGTCTCACAGACGCTAGTAATGTCCACTGTGTGGACACATATTTAGATTTTCCATATGTTTAAATTGCCAACTTTGTAACTTTTGATTAGTAAAACTTGCTTGTTTATTCATTTATTTCAATTTGTAATATTTTTTTATAGTCCGCAACACGCGGTATGTTACACATTTCTGAGCTACAACTCTGCTGTGTGCTAATACCTGCCACTTTATTTTTCATCTGTACTATGGCCGTCAACGTTTCGTTCGTATACGGACTTCCTAAGGCTGACCTTGAGGCATTTTTCCAAGATTGCGAGGTTCAGTATGACGTGGGTTCGACGGTTACCCAGTTACAGCGTCTTGCCGTTGATTTTCTTCGCAGTAGTGAACGGGGCGAAACTTCCAGCTTACGTCCACCAAGTTCCACGAAAGCACCAGGGGTGAGTAACACTCATTTTAATGAGAAATTATTTTTCCAGTTTATCCAGCCCTTGCTCCAATTGTCCAACACCGAGCCAGGCCACGTGCTGTCATTCCTTGTGACCGCTAGTCGGGTAGTGGAGTTACGCTTATGCTCTGATCACCACTTATTGCGTAGTTTGGCTATTAAATGTTCTGGACATTTCTTAACTCTTATTACGGAGGAAATAAAGAACGAGAATGGTAATTATGACACATTTGAAACTAAAGTTATAGCTTTTGCCATCCCCTCACGGGTGTTTCAGCGGTGCCAACGTGATTTTGTTTACCAATTTCAAAGGCCATGTGAGCGATGCACTCGTTCATTGATTCTATTGCAGAGCATGAACGTGCCCTTATTATGTTTACTGCAGAAGAAGAATTGGTAGGCATTATTGTGGAGAATTTGGCACCTCGTGTTAGGCAGTTCTGTACCTTATGTTTAGTTCCCAAAACCCTTCAGGATTTAAGAACGTTAGCTAGTGAAGTGCAGGGACGTTTAGCTGCTACGTCTGAATACCACACGTCTTTCTCTCCTCCTGTTCAACATGTAACTGCGAGCTCCACTGAACAGTTATGCTCAGTGCATCGTTCGCTTGCTGGCTCTTCCCATGTTGTCATCATTAATGGCGGTGGGTGATGTGCAAATTGTGCTGCTAGAGGGCACGTAATTAAGGATTGTTTGCTTCGACCTGTCCCACATAAGGATAGGAAATGTTTTCGCTGCGGACGCGCTGGCCATGTTCGTGCTAACGAATAGTGGTTGGAAAAATGTGCGGCACTTCCAACCAATTTCCTAAGTGTCCACCAACTTGTCATAAAAATTACGTGTCTACCTCATTTAATGGTCACTCTGTAGAAGCTCTTGTTGATACCGGTGCCACTTGTAGTCTTGTAGGCGATTCTTTTTTTGATTCCCTACAGTCATTTATTGTGGGGCGCAAGTACAGAGTGCTTCCGGAACATTGTATGCAGGTGTGTATCGCCAGTGGACAGGTAGTAAATTTAACACAACGTGTGTTTCTTCATTTCAAGATAGGACTGTTTTTTTTTACGTTTCCCTTATGGATATTTTTCTGGTTTAAGCCAAAATGTAATTTTGGGGTTAGAAATTTTAGGTCAAACTCGTGCTACCCTTAATTGTGAGGATCACTCATTAATGTTTGGTTTTGCCCCTAATATTATAGTAGCGTTACGGTCACATAATGAACCATTCTGGGTAGCTACTGTTATTTCAAGTAACGTAACATTGTCTGAATGTTCCAAATTAGATGAATTGCATCAGAAATTTAAAGATGTGAGTAGATAGGAAATGCCGATACGAGCGCGCCCCCTCGCAGCCCCTACTTCGCCATTACATTCAGCCATACCGGTATCCAAAAAGTGCCTAAATCAAAAAGCGCCTAAATCAAAAAGCATCTAAATCAAAAAGCGCCTAAATCAAAAAGTGCCTAAATAAAAAAGCATCTAAATCAGAAAGCGCATAAATCAAAAGCGCCTAAATCAAAAAGTGTCGAAATCAAAAAGCGACTAAATCAAAAAGTGCCTACATCAAAAAAGTATCTAAATTAAAAAGTGACGAAATCAAAAAGCGCCTAAATCGAAAAGTGTCGAAATCAAAAAGCGACTAAATCAAAAGTGACGAAATCAAAAAGCACCTAAATCAAAAAGTGTCGAGCTCATAATAGGAAATGCCGATACGAGCGCGCCCCCTCGCAGCCCCTACTTCGCCATTACATTCAGCCATATCCAAAAAGCGCCTAAATCAAAAAGCACCTAAATCAAAAAGCATCTAAATCAAAAAGTGACGAAATCAAAAAGCATCGAAATGAAGTGGCGAAATCGAAAAGGGTCTGAACCAAAATGTTGTCTGTAGTCGTTGTGGTTCCCCCGTCTGCCATACCATTCATTCATGTCTATGGTTCAAATACTACCATACCAATAATAATAAAATTAGTACCAGCAGAATATTTTATTCATTTAAAGAAATTGAACGCTTGTATAAAATATATACTATATAATAAATAGAGATGAGCGCAAGTTAAAATAAAACTATGTCTAATAGTGTGAAGACGACCAACGCAAAGAATAAGGATAACAAAACGGTTAAGATATGGAAAGAATATAATTTTAAAGGGGATGTTTTTGTAAAAGGAAAGAAGAGACAACAGAAGTAGCCATTTGTCAAGTGTGAGACTTGCATGCACTATTACAACCCCTCTCATGTTAGGAGTCATCTCAGAAGCAGATTGCATAAAGGTCTACCGCCAGTGCATAAAAAGTCACACCAACCTACAGATGCTTGGGAAATATTTAATACATCACTACATCGAATTCCTAAACAGAAATTTCCACGAGAGAAGCAAGTCCCGTGCGAGGCTTGTGGCCACTATTACAAACCATCTCTCATAAGAAGCCATCTGAGGAGCAAAGTACACAAGTACACACTCAGATTCACAGTTGAAGAAATTGAAACAGCATTCAACAGTCGGCTGAAAACATATGCTATTATGAATGCAAATGCTTACAAGGATCCAAACCATTTTCTTAATGACATAAAACAGACTGTTATAAACAAAATAATGAATGAAGTCAAACAAATGAACTTGAAAGTGAACTTGAAGTTATTTGCTGAGTATAAAAGAGGAACTGGTGACAATACTGAATATGTAGAAAGTAGTTTTAAAACCAAGAACGAAATTATTCTGAAATCAACCAATCTTGAAGAATATTATACAAACAGCATTTCGAAAATTATAGCTGAGATGGGAGTATTTGAGGCAAAGGGCTCTCAGTGGATGCTCAATAGGATATTTAAACTTGAGGTTCGAATAAACAAATATGTTCCTTTGAAGGGTAGTTCATATGTTGAGCTTCCAGCAAAAATCAAAGAGAAACAAGCAATTATTAATGTTAAGAATCAAGATCATAAGTGTTTTTTGTGG